>LOEQ01000046.1:83773-98802 GCA_001685075.1 Bramus lutescens | reverse complement strand
GCCTGCCTCTGCCTCCCAAGTGCTGGGATTAAAGGCGTGCGCCACCACTGCCTGTCTACTGTTTGGTTTTTAAGGGGTTTTGTGTATCTATACAAGCCATGTACTAGCATGTAACTTGCAAGTGTGCTTCTCCTGGTCTGGGGCTTGCTCCCATTCTCCTAGTGGGCCCTAAAAGCAGCAGGTTTTGCTTTCTTTTCCTTGACTTGAGAGCAGAGGTTGCACATGTATGAACATACACATATGTACATGTACAGATACACATGTGTGTTGATATGTACATACATTTGGGCACTAGTCTGTGGAGATCCATTGTTGTTGTCAGGAATCATCCTTGATTGCTTTGGCATCCTTTTTTTTTTTTTTGCCTTTGTTCTTTTTGAGACAGAGTTTCTCACCCCTAGCTGTCCTAGAACTCACTTTGTAAACCAGGCTGGCCTCAAACTCACAGAGCTCAGTCTGTCTCTGCCTCCTGAGGTTGGTATTAAAGGCCTGTGCCACCACTGCCCAGCTGCTTTGGCACCTTATTCATTGAGGCAGGGGCTCTCAAACAAACTCAGAGCTCACTGATATGGCCAGTCTAGCTATAGAATCCCCTCTTGTCTTTGCTTTCCAAGATTGGAATTACAGGCTGCTGCTGTTCCCAGCCAGAATATACAAGGCTTCCTGGAATCCTAACTCTGGCCTTCACACTTGCTCGGCAATCATTAATCCCTGAGCCATCACCGAGTTTGCTGGGTGTATGCTTGTCTCTGGCCTAGGTCTTCCCTTGGCGAATGAACCACCCCCAGTTCTTGTCTTCTCATTCCTTCCCTTCCCCTAGCTGTAAACCGTAGTTTAATGTCTCCCCACAAAGCAAGCAAGGCAAAGTGTGGGGATGTGAGAGCTGATGGGGGGCTGGTGATTGGATCCTGAGGCGTTTTCCCCTTTTAAAAGTATTGATGTCGTTAGCAAAGCATCTTGAGCTGTCTCTGGCTCTCTCACCTTGCCACCCCGTCTTCCAGGCACCCGTGTCTTCACTGCATGAAGACAGCCTTTAACAGTAACGGCCCTTTGATCTTGGACCTTGCAGCCCCAGAATAATTTTATAAATGTTCATGCTCTCAGTAAATTAGTCTTAAGTATTGTGTTTTGGCAGCACAAGACAAATTAAGAAACCCACAGTTACTTGCTACTCGGTGTTTGTGGGACAGCGTGAGGGGGGGACAGGACAGCGAGGGAGCAGGACAGCCAGGGAAGCAGGACAGGGTGTTCCCTGGAGTTCTAATTAGGCCTCTGTCCTTGGACTCAAACTTTTCACTGATCGCCCGTCCTCTTAAGTCTGAGCCAGCAAGGATGCCCCTCCCTTAGAAGAGAGGTTGTCCCTGCTCCCTACCCTACTTTCCATGGTTTTTCCAGATTCCTTCAAAGTGACAGGGTCTGTGGCTAAAGGCTCTTCCATTGATGGGGATCAGATACAAATGCAGATCTCACCAAGACCTGCTGGGCAGAGTGCTACTCGGGACTCTGACTGAGCACTGTTCTCTGCTTAGCCTTTTGGTAGCTACAGAGGTGTGGTTGAGCGATCCAAAGCTGGTCCAATCAGGGCTCGCGTACAGAGCAGGCGCCTGAACACATCACCTTTAGTGAACACATCCCCTGCCTCCTTGACCATTTCGCCTCTGCTTCAGCTCATCCAGCCCTGGGAGGGACCTTTCAGATGATACCTTTAACGTCCCACCCTTGCCTAGGCCTCCATTTTTATACGGAGCAGAAACAAATAAGGGGATTTATTCCTTCGTCAAGAGTCTCTTCTTCATCAACACTACCAAGTCCTCCTCAAGCTAGTTTGGGGGCATGTTTCATCTATTTCTTATTCTTTCTTACCTCTAGTTCCTTGGACAATTATTTGTCTCTTTCCAATTTAATCATGTATTCCAAAGGGAGCTTGTCAAAGTTTATCTGTCAGTTAAATGCTCTGCCACAGGAGAGTTTTAAACTTCTAGACTGTTCTCTTTCCAAACCTGGGAGTCTAAAATGTGACCTTTAAGCGCCAATGGAAGACACCCCTTTCCTTGTCTTCTCCCATGCAATTTAATTCAGTATGGCTGGGTGAGAATCGTTTAATGGAGGTTTTTGACATTTGGCCCATGTCTTTAAATCATTTTGATGGATGAAAAGGCAGAGACTGTGCCATTCCAAAATATCAAAATGGTCTGAGAGCAGAAGAGTTTATGTTAAGGAATGATGCTGCCTGGCAGAGAAGTTCAGATTCCAACTCCTCTTAGAATCGGAAAAATAAAACTCACCAACTACTTGGCTTTCATTTCATCACCCCAACTGAACGTGCTGTAATAAAAAATGAATTAAGAACCTTTCAACACCCTCTTCTTGTTAGGATAAGCCTGTCTCGTAATTCATGTAAAATAGTCTAACACTATAATTTGACAAGTACAGGGCATGGTGGTGCACGCATTTACTCCCAGCACTCAGGAGGCAGAGGCATCGGATCTCTGAGTTCAAGACCAGCCTGATCTACAGAGTGAGTGCCAACACAGCCAGAGCTACACAGAGAAACCTGTCTCAAAACCAAAGAAAAAAGAAAAAAATTGACATGGAATAAATTCATAAAATGTTTGTGCCGGCCCAACAACAAAACACATCTGTGGTACCCATGGATGATCACATCACCCTCTCAGGGCCATAGCACCTAGAATCTTCCTCCATCCCCAGACGTGGTGCTCCAAGTTACACCACAAACGTAAAGAACAGAAGCTGTGAAACACATGTAAGGGAGAATGTGTGGCATCTGTTTTTCCTGACCAGGCTGCTTCACTCAGTGTAGTTTTCTCGGTCCCATCTATTTCCTGAAAATTTCATAGTTTCATTTTTTTCTTCTTTACAGCTGAACAAAATCTCATTGTGTGTATGTAGCACATTTCCACTGTCTGTCCCTCAGTTGGTGGGCATCTAGGCTGTCTCCGTTTCCTAGCTCTTGTCAATGAAGCAGCAATGAACGTGCATGGGCTAGTGTCTCCGTGGCGGGACCGAGAGCCCTTTGGGTGCATGCCTCAGGGTGCTGTAGCCAGATCATACTTCAAGCTCTCTTTCTAACTTCTTAAGGAAGCCCCCATGCTGATTTCCAAGCACCAGTTCCTCTCACCAAAGAGCAGAGAAACATTATTTTAAAAGTTTACTTAGCGTTTATTTTTGGTTTTTTTTTTGATATGGGTGTATTATTTTGTAATCTAGGTTAACTTTATTTTTTCACCTTCCTAATAATGTTTTATTTTTTATTAAAAATTTCCACCTCCTCCCCTCCTCCCATTTCCCTCCTCCTCCCCACAGGGCAGGGAACCCTAACTGCTCTTTGGACTAAGAAACATTTTAAGAGTGACTTCTGAATGGATGGATATTCAGTGGCCATAAATGATGGGAAACTAGTACCAGGAATGATTTGTCTTTACACAGACAGAGGGTGAGCTGCTTCCCTAGGCAGGATCCAGCCTTCCATGTTATCGTTTCTCTCCTAAGAGCCCATTAAAATAATAATGGCCACAGCCAGTTTGTCAATCAACTCAGGCCTATAGAATGTCCCGTGTGGGTTCAAAACATTCCTCTAAATTCATGATGGTGCGTCAGTGAAGCCCTGAACACGAGCTCCATATCTTGCTGAGAAAGGATGAAAAATTAAAATGCCACACCAAGCAAATCTTGATTTTTCTTTGAGGGAGAGGTTGTTAGGGGGTTTCCAAGGAATTTCTTGATAGCAGCTGAAATCAAAGCAATTTTCTTCATCTCACTTTAATACGGCATGCTCTTATAAAAAGTAGTTGAGACACCTGCCATTCAGTGAAGAAAATCATGAGAGCATACGTGATTATGCAGGGGTGGGCACGCTAGGGTAGGAGGATGGACCTCAAAGAGTGACGTCTGGGATCTTCTAGGGCAGTGGTTCTCAACCTTCCTAGTGCTGCGACCTTTTAATAAAGTTTCTCATGCTGTGGTAACCCCCAACCATAAAGTTATTTCATCACTACTTCATAACTGCACTTTTGCTACTGTTATGAATGGTAATGTAACTGTGTTTTCCGATAGTCATTAGGTGACCCCTGCGAGAGGGCCATTCAACCCCCAAAGGGGTCATGACCCACAGGTTGAGAACGGCTGCCTGAGAGTCACTGTGCTATTTTATTATGGGTATTTGGTTGTGGGTATATTATGTGTCGTTGATTTCCTACAAGCAGAATCAAAGAGCGAGCTAGAAACTGGATCATGCCAGAACACCATCACCAAAGCACCATGGTATTGGTACGTTATGAAGACCTTCCTTTTCTTTTCACATTTTCCTTATTTATTGGGAGGAGAGGAGGCATCCGAAGGTACACAAGTGGAAATCAGAGGACAGGCTGCAGAAGTTGGTTCTCTCCCTCCACCATTCCAGTCCCAGAGAACAACACAGGTCAGGAGACTTGGCAGCAAGTGCCTTTGCCCTCTGAGCCATCTAGCCCCCAAGTGTCCCTTCTCACTTGAGTGTTTTAGAACATTATGAGAGTAATTAGGACCAATTAGTTGCCTTTATCGAGCTTCTTGAAAGCACCCCCTACTACCTCATTCCTGTGCCCATGACTGGAAGATTCCAGCAGATGGCTGCATTCAGGAAACACGTGCGGCCTTTCTCCCCAGTGAGGCAGAGCAGCTGCTTCAGGCTTGTTGCCTGCCTGTCACCAAGTTTTCAGATGGAGCAAAGAAACAAAAATCCTGCTGTCTTGATAGACTCAGTGGGAATTCATACATGCAGCGTGAAATTAGTCTGAAATAAAGTTTGCCTGAATTAATAAAAATCACACGGTGGCCCCTTTGTAAAATTGCTTTGGTGGTGACCACAACTGGTCAAGATCCTGGTGTTAGTGATATGGCTTCTGAACATATTTAAGTATTAATAGTTGGCCATAAGAAAAGATTTTTTGCAGGCCAATGGGCCTCCGTTCAGGGAAAGGCAGGAAGTAACAGTACAGCCAGAAGATCCTCCTCATCAAACTTCCACAGCTGTGACAAAAGTCAAGGGCTCTGTACTGAAGAAGGAACTGCAATCTAAGGAAATTTCCATTAACCTTCTATGTAATGGAAGGCCCAAATTTATTGTGTACTTTACCAGAATCAAACAGCAAGTAGACTGGAGATACAAGCCATGTCTAGAATTCTCATTTTGCTATCAAGGTGTGGGTACCTGGCATTGGTCTGCATGTGTTAAGACTAAATCAGTAGCCATAATTCATTTTCATCTCTCTCTCTCTCTCTCTCTCTCTCTCTCTCTCTCTCTCTCTCTGTGTGTNTCTCTCTCTCTTTCTCTCTCTCTCTCTCTCTCTCTCTCTGTGTGTGTGTGTGTGCATGCGTGTGTGTGTGTGCATGCGTGTGTGTGTGTGTGTTCCCCCCTCTGTTTTAGGATTTCTATTGCTTTGAAGAGACATGACCACAGAAACATTTCATTGCTGTGGCTCAATTACATTTCAGAAGTTTAATTCATTATTGTCATGGCACAACATGGCAGCATGCAGGCAGGCAGACATGGTTCTGGAGAAGTAGTTGAGTGCCCTACATCTTGATAGGCAGGCAACAGGAAGTGGTCTGAGGTACTGGGCATGACTTGGGCATAGATGAGTCTACAAAGCTCACTTCCACAGTGACACATTTCCTCCAAGAAGGCTATATCTACTCCAACACCACCACACTTCCTAATAGTGCCACTCCCTATGAGATCATGGAGGCCAGTTACATTCAAACTACCACACCCCCTTCCCTCATTTTCTCCCTCCCTCTTTCCCTTCTTCCTCCCTTCAAAAGAAGATGACATCCCACGTCTAGCACATTTCCTGATCTGAAAATATAAGTTAATATATTTCCATTTAATTGACTACACATGCACTATATGCTTGACAGATGTATATAAGACTTTCTGATTTTACAAACTGTTAGGATACTGATTGTCCCACCGCCTCCACATTCCCCAATCTGCTTATAAAGTACTTACCTTTCGGCCTCCAAAGACAAGACACCAGGCTTGTTGGGAGGCAGGAGGGTGGCTCCCAGCTGATTCCAGGCAGGATCCTGGTTCTAGTTCCTCTCCTAAGATGATTTCTTTTGGGCTTTGGTGATTTTAGGATAATAACACTTTCAGAGATGCCAGGCATTGGGATCTGATACGTTTTAGGTTAGAGTCAAGAAGAAAAGTCCTCTAGGCAGAGAAAATGACATCGTCCAAGCAGTGGGAGCTAGGAGGCATCTTTTGGTAGTAGCTCAAACGAGCTGTGATATAAAATTCAGTCTGGGGTACGGCAGGCACCTTAAAGTCACACAGCAGAGGCAAGGTCAGCAAGTGTACTGGCAGGTGTATACATTGTTCTGCATCACAGCAGATTCTGAGGGGACCACGGCGAATGGTGGCAGAGCTCACCATTATCAAGGATAGCCTTGGACTCTGGTGACAAACAGCAGTGCAGCTTCCTTCGTTCCCAGCAAGAACTATGTTCCTGGGGCTGGAGAGATGGCTCAGTGGTTAAGAGCATTGCCTGCTCTTCCAAAGGTCTTGAGTTCAATTCCCAGCAACCACATGGTGGCTCACAACCATCTGTAATGAAGTCTGGTGCCCTCTTCTGGTGTACAAGTAGTAGCTCAAATGAGCTGTGATATAAAATTCAGTCTGGGGTACATGTAGACAGGATATTGTATACATAATAAATAAATAAAATTAAAAAAGAACTATTTTCCCAATGAGGGGCATGATGACCTTGTAAGAGGGTGGGAGTTTTCCTCTCTAACCTTTTTACGTAATTGTAGTAGTGACATAGAGGGAGGTGATAAAAAAAATCAATTCTTCTTTGTTACTGTTGTTATTACTGTTTTTAGGTTGGTGTGTGTGTGTATATATATATGTATATATTATATATTTTTATTCCCTCATATTAGGACATTTCTCATAGCATGCTGTCTTCTGAGGATGCCTCCTGGCTTTTTATGGCCACTGTGTATTAATCACACAGGATGCAAAGTTTCCTCGTGACATTTTTTTGCGCCAAATGGCGTACTTTGATAAACATCTACCCTCCTTACCCTCACTTACCTCTCTCCTCCTGGCCCCTCCTCTCAGGAGTACCTTTTCTACTTTCCCATCGACATTTGTCCTGAGTTCCCCCTAGAGACAAAACAGGTAATATCTGTCTTTTTATATTTGGCTTAGTTCAGGTACCACCTCTAGTTCCAGCACTGCCCTGAATATAACACCTTCTGTAACTGAATAAAATACTCCATTATGTATATCCATCACATCTTCCTCTAATAACTATAACTATATATATATGCATATATACATGTTTTCTCTACCCATTTAAAATGTGTGTTGACAAGCACCTAGACTGTATCATGCTGTAGTAATGGCTTAATAAACACAGTAAGCAGACACCTGTACTATGTGCTTACTTAGGTTCCTTAGGTATAAACTCAAGAACAATATGGTTCAATCATACAACAATTCTGTTTTTAGTTCTTTGAAGAACTTCTATATTGATTTCCGTAATGACTGGACTAATTCACGTTCCTACCTTGAGTACAGAAGGATTTGTTTTCCCCAGAACCCCACCAGCATTTGTGGTTTTGTGTTTTCTGAGTGATGGCTATTCTAACTTGAGACAAAATCTCAGTGTGGTTTTCATATGCATTTTCATGATGGCTAAGGGTGTTGAGGGTTTTTATTTTGCTGTTGTTTGGTTTGGTTTGGTTTTTCAAGGCAAAGCTTCTCTGCGTAGCCCTGGCTATCCAGGGACTGAGAGATCTACCTGCCTCTGCATCCTGAGTGTGGGGATTAAGGGTGTTGCATTACCACACCCAGCTCAGGATATTGACTTTTTTCAGGCATTCACTGGCCATTTGTATGTTTTTGTTGGGGAATCTATCTAATCAGTTTATTTGCCCATTTGTTGAATAACTGACTTAATCTCTTGGTATTCTGGGGTTTTTTTTAGTCATCTGTATGTTCTAGGTATTAATTCTGTTGAACATGCAGCTAGGAAAGAGATTTTTGTGACTTTATCTATGGTCCTGTCTCCTCACTTGGTTGATTGTTTCCTTTGCTGTAAAATATTTTCTAATTTCACGCAATCTCATTTTTCAATTTTGGATGTGGATTCTAAGATACTAGCGTCCACTTCAGAAAGTCTCACCTATGCCCCTGCTTTGAAGTTTTTCCCCATGTTTTCCTCCAGAAGTTTCAAGTCCCTTGGATCCATTCTGAGTTGATTTCTGCACATGGGGAGAGATGGAGGTCTAGTTTCTACGTACAGATACACTCTTCTCTTTGGTCTGCATGTCAGGCACTATCTTTTCTCCCAGGAAAACATATAGGTCTCTTGGTACCCTCCTGAGAATCAGAAGGATTTGTGTTGCTTTATTTCTGGGTGCTCACCTCCATCCCCTGCTGCGACGGCTGTCTTTGTGGACTAAGTTTTGAGTACTAAGTTGTTCTCCACACAGTTCTGTAGCGCTTGCTTTGTGTGTGGTATCGTGTAGTGATGGTTGTGTCATGAAGTGATGGTTGTGCTGTTTAGGGATGGTTGTGTTGTGTGGTGATGGTTGTGTCATGTGGTGATGGTTGTGTTGTGTGGTGATGGTTGTGTTGTATAATAATGGTTGTGTTATGTGGTGATGGTTTGGATAGCTCTTTGTTCTCCCCACAATTATTTTGGCTATTAGGGACTTTTAAGGTTATTTTTCTAGAGCTGTGAGAAATGTATTCTGATGGGAACTGCATGGAGTTTATAGATTCTTTTCAGTGATATTCTCATTTTAACAGTCTTGACCTGCTGACACATGGACATGAGCTATCCTTTCATCTTCTTTCCTCAGTGATTTATGGTCTTCAATGAATAAGTTTTTTGCCATCTTGGCTAGGCTTGTGCCTAAGTAATTTTTTCTTTGTGAGATGCTTGCAGTTAGGATTGTATTATTGATTTCTTTCTCAGAAACCTCATTATTGGTTAATTATTCATTGCTTTATGAATATCTAAGTATAGCCAAGCATGGTAGCATACCCTATAATCACAGCACTCAGAAGTAAAGGCAGGGGGATTGTTGCAAGTCTGTAAGGCAGCCCAGTTTACGTAGTGAGTTTCAAATCAGACAGGAATACACAGCAAGACCAAGAAGTTCAATGGTATTAACAAAGAAGAATGAAAAGCCCTGTGCATAAACAAGACCAAGTTTATTGCTCTGTCTGATATAGACAACCGAGCTAGCTCAGCTCAGTGAGAACAGCGAGTGTGGCATGCTGGTGTATCCTCTTCACTGGGAGGAGACAACAGCAGAGAAATACGAAAGAAATAATCAATGTGAGTTTCGAGGCAGCTGAGATGCGTGTGGGATACCAACACCAGAATATCAGGCAGGCATCCAGAAGCATGCAGAGAGACAAATGTGAGCAGGAGAGCTTCATCACTGCCACAGATGTGAACTACAGAGTCCCGAGAATAGCCAAGTTACCATGGAAACAAAGAAAACAAGTATGTAAAGAACCAGGACAACAAGCTCTTCATGGTTAGCCGCTATTTCCTCAGTGTATATAATGTGAAAAATAGGCAACCTAGCTACATAACAATAGGAATGGGTTAAATAAACACACACACACACACACACATACACACAAATACATACAGCAGCCTATAAGGCTGAAGGTCTTCATGCATGATAAGAAATGAGAGGGCCAGGTTGCATGAAGTGTTTTGTTTTTAAAAAGTAGAATCATATAGTGTGCCACCATTTTGATAGAAAATGTCAGAAGTGTGAATATATCAACATATTTTCTTGTATTTCCATAAAATAAAAACAGTAGACTAATAAGCAAGAAACTAATAAAAATGATCACGTGCAGGACTGGAGGGGAACAGGAGAGATGGAGTCAAGGCTAAAACAGCTCATTGTGTATCATGCACTTTGTTCTAATTTTTAAGCAAGGAACTATTAGATACTCAGGGTATGAACTTAGGAAAAGAGAGCAGAGCAGAATGCACAGACCTGTGTCTGGGTGTGAGGGACTTGAGAAGGGTGTATTTCCAGAGAGGAACAGGTGATGGCAGAGAAAGCTGTCCATCAAGAGCTTGAAAAGGAAGAGGTGGTGTCAGAATTTATAGATGAGGGGCAAAGATGGATGCGCCTTGGCCCCTTTGTCACATCCATCTCTTCCTCAGTCCCCCACAGTCCTTATTCTGTCTTCTTCTGAACCTTGGGTGCACGCACGTTCCCACTTCAGGTCCTACTACTACCAAAGTGGGCATCCTTCCTGCTATTTTCTGCTCACAGGACTCTTCATTCAACCAGGTCCCCACCTGCCCAAGACATCACAGGAGCCCCAGAGCTGAGCAACCCTCAGTCCTGCCCTTAAGAGGTTAGGGTTGATGGGCAGGAAGTAAATTGTGGAGCCCAGTCTTCTAGAGCAACTTCCCAGATAAGTGATATTTACTCGAATTAGCAACAACTTGCCAGGGAAGAAATTCCTTCCCATCAAGTCAGAAGGAAGCAGAGGGGCAGAGCGAGACCACTCTTCTGAGCCTCGAGGTGCTAGTCACGTGCTTCAATTTGATTTCTTCAATCCGTGTCTCCTCGTCCATGGACTTAGTCGCCCTCCTTTATTCTTGTACCTCTAGCAGTACACAACTGTCCAGATGAGACCTGGGAATATAGCATGATCATCCTCATTGCTTAGATAAAGAAGAGGAAGAAAGCTCTAGAAGTCTTTGACTCATAAAGGTTCTAGTCTAGATTTGGAGAGTTGATTGATATGCCCAATGCTAGACACCCTTTTCTTTTCTTTTCTTTTCTTTTCTTTTCTTTCCTTTCCTTTCCTTTTCTTTTCAAATTATACACGCAAGTCTTGAACTGGGGCTCTTCCTTGTCTTCCTGAGTAGCTGGGATTATAGGTGTGCACCACCAGGCTCCCAAGCTGATGTTTTTAGGAAGCCCTGCTTAGTGAGTAAGATTAGCTTCGTGACCCCTATAAAGAGAAATAATGACTGGCTGTGAAAAGATTGCCATGCTTTCTCCTTGTGAAAAATTGATGATTCAAAGGCTTCTGGATTTTTCAGTTAGCACACACAGTTTTCTTGTGTGGATGTGAGGGGCGTGTGAGGTTGTGTATGGGAGTCAGAGGACACCCTCAGCTGTCATCCTCAAGGGCTGTCCACCCTGTATTCTAAAGTGGGGTTGCTGGGACTCACCAGTTTGGCTTTCTGGGTGCTCAGAAGCCCCAAGGATCTGCCTGTCTCTGTCTCGCTCATGCCAGGATTACAAGCACATGCCGCCATCCTATGGGACTCTTTATTATGCCTTCTGGGATCAAGCGCAGGTCTGCAGAGTCTACATGAACATGGTACACATACAAACATGCAGGCAAACACTCATCTGCATGAAATAAAGTAAATGAAAAGTCATGTAGTCCATTGCATGACCAAGCCCTGCCCTCTTCCCATAGCCTTCATTTCTCTCCTGTCTGTAAATGGCGCCCACTGGCACCCACTCTGGTAAGTCGTAGCAATAGCCTCCCCTATTTCTTAATTTACTTCTCCTAAGCCACTTGTCGTTCTTGAAGATTCAAAGCCTGATCTTCTTTCCCAAGGTTTTCCATCCACCACTTTTGCCCCTGCCAGGTCCGTTGCTCCCCTCCTCCCAGCCTCATCCCTAGTGCATCCTTGGGGGTGAGTGGCACCTATTGTAACGCATGAACTTGGGTGCAACTGAAGTGAAGCGATTGAGGGAGCAAACTATGGTGTTGGAGGGTCTGCACTAAACTGTAGGCTGTCCATCTCCATGCATGGAGGCCTGACATCTCTTCCCCTATTGTATGATGACTCTCTTAGTCATTATTCACTGCCTGGATAGGGCCCTGAGCGCTGGAGTGTTTTCATTCCTGTCAGGCTCTGGCGTTCCTCTTACATTCCACTTAAACTCTGCCAGAAGTCACAGAAAGCATGAGCTGTGCTCTCTCTCCCACCTAGAGGGACTATGAACTGGATGAGGGGTTACCTACGGTCTTCGTGTTCGCAACCCTACAAGAATGAGCCAAAACAGAAGGTCAACTTAGGTGTGATAGGTTAGTTTCTAGAATCAGGAAGGCTGTAGAGGGAGAGCTTGGTTCAAACACAGGAGGCTAAATGAGTCTTATTGAGCTAAAAGTATGGAAGTATCAGTCCCCTGTGGCAGGGGTGTATCGTGGAGAGGGAGAGGGCAAGGATGGGAAGAAAGAGCCATGGAAAGAATTTTCTTTCATCCTTCAAAGGACGGAAAATAGAAATGGAGTTAGCACTTCGCTGTCTGAACAGAGCACAGAAGGAGAGAATGTCGATGTCAGGGTTCAAACCCACCCCTGCCTACTTGGTTTGGGGTAGGTAATTTTGGTGTGGGAGGTTCTTTTGTCTATGTGTTACTTTCATTGGTTAAATAAAGAGACTGCCTTGGCCTTTTGATAGGGCAGAAAATTAGGTGGGTGGAGTAAACAGAACAGGATGCTGGGGAGAAGGCAGGCAGGGAGAGCTGCCATGGAGTTGCCAGAGTCAGACATGCTGAATCTTTCCTGGTAAGCCACGACCTCGTGGTGACATACAGATTATTAGAAATGGGTTAAATCAANTCAAGATGTGAGAGTTAGCCAATAAGAGGCTAGAACTAATGGGCCAGGCAGTAACTTAATTAATACAATTTCTGTGTCATTATTTCGGGGATTAAGCTAACCGGGTGGCGTGACATAGCCCGCAGCTCCTCCTACTACAGAGTGGCGCCCAAAGTGGTCAACTAACTCCACATAAAACCTGTAGACAATCCCTCATAGAGAGTCTCTTCCTTAATGAGTCTAGGTTATATCAAGTTGACAAGGCCAACCATGACAGTGACAGAACTATATTGAGACTGCCTAAGGAAATCTAAGAAGAAAGAATGAGGGGACAAACTGGTGTTGACATGTATGAGATCTCCTCATCAGTGACCACAAAGAATAGCCATCTGCTTAATCTGTTAGGATTATATTCCTAACCTACAGCACTCATCACAACCACCAAAGGCATTGGAAGAAAAATCGAGGCCTTGTCTCAGAGGTCAGAATCAGAATCTGTGGAATATAAGTGTGTGTGTGTGTGTGTGTGTGTGTGTGCATGTGTGTGTGAGTGTGTGCGTGTGTGTGTCTTCAAAGCTAATTTCAACACAAAGCCATCGCTGTCCTCATTGATGAGCTATGAAATTCCAATTTTGTGGCTTCTCTCAGCTGTTAATCTCAAACAATAAGAATAAATTAAATTTCCATCAGCTCTTATCATGGCAATTGTCTTCATAACTCATTTCATTTGGACTCTCCCACAGCTGTCCTCTGTTCTGCCAAGCAGTCACACAGAAGTGGTCTGTGTCGTTGAGAGCCAGACCCAAACTTTCAGTGTACTGATTTATACTTTAGATGGTCATTTGTTCACTAAGCCTCAATTCGTGTCAAGGTGATTCCAAATAAAACCAGATGCCCATGCAACCCGTGGCGATGGGCTTTCAGGCTCCAGGCAGATGCTATTATCTCTTTATCACATCCGCTCTCCACTTCTCGAGTTGGACAAGGAGGAGTCATCCTGTAGATGCCTCCCTTTTTATTCTTTCATCACAGTGATATTGAGATGCATCCATGTGAGGCTTGCAGCTTGCTCTTGCTTTATTCTGGAAATATTTACATGTATACAGAGAATAATTTTAATGAGCATGTGTGTGTTTCCAATTTGGTGTTTTTACAAATAATGTTTGAATATGCAAGTGCAAGCCCTGGTGTGGCTATATACTTTGTGTTTCCCTTAACTATCAAGGACAGAAACTGTTAGATCGGGTGAAAGGCATGTGGCCTGAGTTTAGCTTTTTGAGAAACCACATTTTTTATTATCTCACAAAGTGACAGCAGTGTTAGTAGCTCTTGAGGAGGACCCAAGTTTGGTTCCCAGTATCTAGTTGGAAGTTCACAACCATCTGTAACTGCAGTTACAGGAAACCTACAGCTTTTTCTGGCTCTGAGGGCACCAGACATGCACATGGTACCTATACACACATTCTGGCAAACACTCATTTACATAGAATAAATATAAGTCTTTACAATGAAGAAAGATTATGTAGCCTAATTCTTTGAGTTTACAAGTCCATATCGAATTAAGGTCTGTTGTGCAATATAAAGAACAAATAAATGATCATCGCTTTATTATGATACTCAGTTTCTTTTCCACTCATCAGAAACACTTTCCTTTCCCCATTGCATTGCTTTTAAACATTGGTTGAAAACCCAGTTTGGCTACACTTGTATAGTCTGTTCCTTGAGTCTGTTTTCTTCTGTCCATCCATTCCTCTATCCTCTCATTAACACAGTACAGCTTTAATGACTATATCATCTTCATAAGCCATGAAGTTGGTGTAACGGTGCCAACATTATCCTACTTTCATTGGCAGTCCTAAATTATTTACATGTCCTTGTAAATTGATCAATTGTTTTTTATCTTCTTGAGTAGGTTTTGAAGGCTTGTCTATTCAAAGTATGTATCCATCTACATTATTGAATTTATTAGAAAAATCATCCAAAATATTCAGTTGCCGTCTATGTCTTAAAGAGCAATTCAAGAGGTTACACATGTGTGGACACATTAAAATGAAATGGCAGAGTGGAAACTTCATCTCATAATCCAGGCTTAGCTGAGACCTCAGAGAAGTATCTCTTAGGGGCCCAAGAGCAGTAGCAAAGCTTAAAATCAAGTCTCAACAAATTCCTCGGTTCCCTTGTAGCTGTCACCTCTTGCTTGCAGAGCTCAGTGTTGAGCCCAGTTCAGGAGGACCCATCTTCAGATTGCTGGCACATCTCGGGAGCATGGTCATCTCCTTCCAACACTTCACTTGTGTGCTTTATCCATCTCTGCATCCCTGAATAACAATCTGCACTTCTTCCACCCAAGGTATGCTTCTGTGAAAGCTCCTCCCTTCCCATGTGACAGGGGCAAAATGCAAGA
>LOEQ01000046.1:67874-78193 GCA_001685075.1 Bramus lutescens | reverse complement strand
TATATATATATATCAGTATAACAAAATTAACCCTAAGTTTGTATCAATAAACCAATGCTAATTATTCATATCTATACCATACTCCTTTAAATGTAAACAAACATTTATAAATAATCATTTAGGGAATTTGAACACAGTTCTCTCTAAACTGCTTCCTTCTTTTTGTTGGGCAAAGTATTTTGAGGGGTGTTTAGGGCAACCTTTTTGGGGAATCTTGGTCCATCAAACCACATTAGTCTGGAAGGATTCCACAGGTTCTCATCCTCAGTGGAAACAAAAGAAGAACCTCTTTTCCAAAGCAACATATCTTTATACCCATATTTTGAATTTAAGATACCTTAAAATATATATGTTGGTTTAGCTTAGCAGTCCCAAAAAGCAATGACTCTCTATGTATACTCCATCTTTATGTGTCTTAAGTTTTTTATTCCTTTTATCAATGACTGTCTGTACTCTGTCTCTTTAAAGACTTAACCTTTTTTTAAACCATTTACTTCTTTTTTATAACTGTCTATATTTTTTTTCTTCTCTCTCCCAAGCCTATGTACATTTATCCAACACTGTTACCCATTCAGAGGTCTTTTCCATCTGAATTTGTCTTTATTGTGTATCTGTAATCCTTTTCTAACCAGGACTGCTTCTAAAAATGCTAAGTGCTTATTAAAAACCTAAGCAGTGGCTTTGCTAGGGCAAACAAGGCCCTGCCTGCTTGCTCCACCCAGTCCAACATGGCAGGGCAGAGGTCTGTTTAATGTGGGTCATGCTCACAGCACCATTTTCAGGCACACAGTGGGTCTATGTTGCCATTAAGCAAGTTGTAGCACTCGACTCACAAACCCCATTTTAATGGTCAGCCTCCCAAAAGAGTCCGAGTTTTTCCTAGCAGCATGGCCCACAGCCCGGAAACCACGGATACAGACACACTGGAACCTTGCTGGTAGGCCACAAGCCTCATGGTAAAATATAAAATAATGAAAATGGGTTAAATTAAGATGTAAGAGCTAGCCAATAAGAAGTTAGAGCTAATAGGACAAGCAGTGATTTAATTAATACAGTTTCTGTGTGGTTATTTTGGGAGTCTTGGCAGCCAGGAAATGAACAAATGGTCCTCCTACTACAGGGGAAGCTTTGGACCTTTAAGGTCTTTGGAAGCGACCTTAATATAGCATCAGTATTAATAAACAATTTGGACCCAGTACTTGATGGGGTAAATTCTGATCATTTCCATTATTTAAAAGTTTTGTATCTCCTTGAATAAAATCGTACAAATATCTAAAAAAGCATTACCCTAAATCTTAAGATTAGTTAGTTTTATCCCACAATTGCCTTTAATCCTCTAAATGAAAATACCTCTTTTCCCACTATTAGTAAACAGCTAGACTTTCTCTTTTATTTCCAGTCAGGCTTCTCAGGGAACTATTAATTTGGGGGTCATGATATTGACTAAACCTAAATTTTCCAATTCAGCCCAATGATTTTCTGCTTTTTAATCACAGGCTTTATTTTTACTTTCTATGTTTTAATTTTTTGGTCTCTTCAAGGCTGCTAGGTCTAATGATCAGCCTGGCTCTCTCTTGTGTCTTCCCTGGCTACAAACAGACCACCTAACATTCTGTGACATCCAACTGTGGCTTCTTACATGGGGCTGTCATTGTCAATGTCTGCAGCTGCCTGTCATTGCAATTTTACTTTTAAATGCTCCACTGAAAGGTTCTTAATTTTTAATTTGTGTGTGCCCATGTGTGTAACATGAGGGACACCCCCACAAGCAGCCCAGACCTCATGTTACACGTGTGTGCGTACATGTGTGTGTGAATGTGTATATTGGTGTGCACATGCCTGTAAAGATCAAAAGACAACCTTCAAGGGCCAGTTCTCTCCTTCCACCACGTGGATCCTGGACTTGGACTTGAACTCAAGCTCTCAGGATTGGTGGCAGGGACCTTTATCCACTGAGCCATCTTGCCTGGCCCATATCATTGTGACTTTTATTTTTCAGCTGAAAAATTGTATTTTGTTTTATGTGTATTTTAGACAATGACTTTTGAGTGCAGATTTCAATTTGCTGATAATTTTAATTATACATAAATTATTTTCTATCATTTAGTGCATAAAATTTGACAACCATAGCTCCTATTTGACAAGTATGACACTTCTTAATTTTGAAAAACCAGCTGTTGCTGTAAGGACTAAGAACCTTGTACCAAGTACACATGCACCACACCTCACTGTGGCTGTATAGGTGTACTCTGTCCAAAGAAAAATTTAGGAATGTGGGTTCAGACACTTAGAAATATATATATCATATGATTCATAAGTCCTTTTATAAGAAAGTATCTTGAGAAAATATACAAAATGCCATATATATACAAAAATGTTTACATATATATTTGCTTCTTGCTTATTTATAATGTACAGAATTTGGAAAGAAGCAAAACATTCAAATTAGCAAAGTAGGCAAATAAATTTCATTTGACTTATACGATGAAAAGCTATGATGTCATGAAAACTCGTTCTCTGAAGCAAAAATAAAATAGAAGAATGTTGGTGGTTTTTAAATGAAGAAAGGCTTGTCACAAAAGCATGTGCTAGAAATACAATCTCAGTAGTTTACGATGTGTTCTTGTAACCAGAGTTAAAGCCGCGGTGCCACGTGGAGGCCAGTTCCGTGGGGATGAGTGTTGACAGGAGAAGGGGTGTTTGTGTCTTGAGAAGACAGAGGGGCTGTCACCTCAAAACTCTACCCCAAGAGCTCAGAGGCACAAAAGGAAAAGAAGCAGGCCGTAATGTGCCAATCAGTGTCTTCCTTATTCAGGGTGTATATCCTTTTGGGCAATGGACTCAACCACCACCCCCTCAAAGGCAGGGTTGCTTTCTACTTCTTTTCAAAAAACTGCAATTTTTCTGTAAGTTAGACCTTACATCAAGTCCCAGCACGAGCCCAGGAAGACTATTTCAAAAGTTTTCAGATATTTTGGGTAAAAGTAAATAAAGATTTAGCTGTGAACACCTTAGCCCTCTTAGGTAAGACTTTTCTTTAGAAATTCTTGACAAAGGGAATAGGGAGAGGCAGACAAGGTATGGAAGGACCAAAGGAAGGGAAGGCAAAGACAGCTCTGGGGAGGATCCATCACATCCATGTTTCTAGACTATAGCATCTTAATTGGCTTTGGTTTATGATGTACATGTCTACACATACACATACACATACACAGTCACACATGTGTGAGAGTACCACTCACACACACCTCAATACATTTTATTTATAGACAAACATTTATTAAATATCTATAATGTGTCAAGTACAATTTCTTCCTTAGTGAAATTTATATATAGAGAGAAAGACACTGAAGAAGTCATCACATACATTTTCAGAGAAGAACAATTGTGTTAAATGCTGTAATGGAAGAGCCTAGCCTGGTTTTTAATAAGACAACTCCTTCCAGGGCATGTGAGTGGGTACGGGGAACAGGGGTCCTTTCCCTTAGGAAGAGGAATTTAAGCTAAGACCTCAGCAGCAAATACAAAGGAGATAGAGATGCAGAGGATGTTCCATGCTGGATCCTAATAGGAGGTCCTAAAAAAGAGAAGAATTCCATCCATCAGTGGCCAGAGCAAGGTCAGAGCAACCTTGGAAAGAGAAACAATAGAAGATCGTGTGTCCTGCTAAACCATGTTAAAGGAGTCTAGATTTCACCTCAAAGTCCATGAAGATATTTATGGCAGATTAGCAAAAATGTCACCAAGTTAGAATTACAATTTTTAAAATGATCCCTGGGAAAGGGGACTGTGATTAAAAACATGCAGAAGTCCTATGAGAAGGCTTTTGCAGGTGACAAATGTTAGGACTTGGTTTAGATAATGAATGGGTGTTGAGTACTTGGCCTGTGTTAAACTTGTAGTCTACTAGGGATAAGCAGAGGATGACGGCAGAATTGATTCTGTGGATCTTTCCATTCCTGTGACAAAGACCTGAGATAAACAAGCTCAACCAAGGAAGATTTGCTTTGGCTCAAAGTTTTAGGGGCAGTAGTCCATCTTATCAAGAAGAGATGGAGTGTCCACTAACAGCATCCAAGAAGGAGAGCTAACTAGCCTTCTCTCTCTTCTCTTCCTCTATCTGGACTCCCAGCTCATCGCTGTTCCACCCACACTCAGGGCAGGTCTTTCCTTTTTAACTAATCTCTAGAAACATCTTCACAGGCATAAATGAAGATGTGACTTACCCGTCTCCCAGGTGCTTCTAAATCTAGCCAAGTTGAAGACCAAGGTCAATCATCTCTCTGTCCTACTTTTTTTTGACGTATGAGCAGTTTCTACCTATTACAAAGGGCCCTGGAAGACAAGCAGAGCCGCGTGTGTCACTTTGGACTTAGCCACCATTCAGGGTTCTAGGGCATCTAAGTAGATTGTGCACAAAGCCGTGAGCTCAAACAAAAAGAACCAGGCCACATACTTGATGGTTAGATGCCGGCTAAAGATGTTCATTGCAAAAGTGCCTGTGGTTCCTTAAGTAGAGTGCCTGGGAAAGTCCAACTAATTAGAGGAATTTCTACCTTTGCAAATGAAAGTTTTAGTATACTAAGTAACAGAAAGCATTATATATAAACCAGGAATTCAAAAATTAAAGCACCTCACCTGGGTCCTATTTAGCTGGATGGTCACATCATTGCCTATTTGTAGCCTAGTCAACTTGACTCTTCATAAGGGTTTGCACGCAGTGAGAGTAAATCATTTCAGTATTACTTAGATGAATATGTTTATCTGTGAAGAAAATCTGTGAAGTCCTTGAACCATTTCCCCTCTACCCTCTCTCAAAAGCAAGTAAATCAAGCTAAGTAACTTGTAGCAAACAAGATACCCATATTCTTTTATATGGTCATTTAAAAGTAGTCCAGTGGACAATTTGTTACAATATCAAAAGAAAACAAGACATCAAAACAACCATTTTGCTTTCCCTCAGTACTGTTTGCTTCTCAAGAAGTTCTGAGGCTTTGGGGTTAAGAGTCTTCCTAAGGAGTGTTTTTATTTCATTAATTTATTTTTATTAGTTCTTTGAGAGTTTCATAACACACATTTTGATGATATTTACCACCCTCTCCTTAATCCTTCTTAGATCCACCCCTTCCTTACCCACCCAACTTCGTGACCTTTGTTTGTAACCCTTCAAAATCAATTTGTGGTGCCAAACTATTCTTGAATATGTAGTCTTCCATTGTAGAATAATCAGCTTAGCAGGGGTTATGCTCTCATGGATCGTTAATTTATATTTTAAATTTTTTATTTTTTTCTTTAAAAATATCATGCATTTATACTATGTATTTTTATCATGTCTACCCATCATCACTGCTCTTCAGGCTCTCCAGCTCCCCCTGAGGCCTTCCTCCCAACTTCATGTCCTCCTCTTTTTCTTTCAGTAAGATGCTCTATAAAGAGTAAGATTCTGATCATGTGATTTCAAGCAATCCCCTAGTGGGAATGGGTATCAGATGGCATGTCAGGCAGGAACCACAACATTGGAGAACAACCTTCCATGACAAACATGGCTGCCCTTGATAACAGAAAAAAAGACACCCTGCACCCAGGATTGGATCATTCTTCTTAAATTTTTACTTATTTCTATTTATGTATATGTGTGTGTGCCTGCTTGTCTGTATGTATACCACATGTATGCAGGCACACACGGAGGCCAGAAGGGGGTACTAGATCCCTTGGACCTAGAGTTATAGGTGATTGTGAGCTGTTAGATGTGGGTGAAAGGAATAGAATCTGGGTCCTCAGTCAGAACAGCCCTAAGGGCTCTTAACCATTGAGCCATCTCTCTGGCTCCAAGATTAGATCTTTCAAACAGCCTTGAATGCCTGTAAATTCTTCTTTACCACTTTACCCATGAATCTTCATTTTTATCTCCTGTCTTCTGGGCTTTACCAAATTTTCTGAGCCATTGTCAAAACGTCCAATGAAGCCACTGGACATTCTGTATGGTTTCTTTTCTTTGGTCTTAAGAAGACTTTTAGTGCATATGTTGCTGCCTAGAAAACACATTTTTAGTCTAGAAGTAAACACATCAGCCACTGTGTACATCATCCATTCTAGCCTTACATCAATCATGAGTGAAAGACACTATATCACTCCACTGGCTTAACAAGCACACTTGTAATTGAATCCTGTAGATTGAATTCCCTATTCTTCTTGGATACCTGTGAGATACTTGGGTGGGCATTAGAAAAAAAAATATGTAACTAACTTGTTACCAAACCAAGTTACTGTTCAGTCTCCTAGTATTTGTACCTCACCAGGGAAGGGTTACTGAGCTTAATTAATCAAGGGAGGGATATAATCAGGATTGCTTTTTTTCTCTCAGGCTATAGTGTGAAAAATAGCTTGGAAGGTATATAAGTCAGAGTTCTTTAGAGTAATAGAACTTACAGAATACATATATATGATTTATTAGGATTGCTTACAGGCTATGGTCCAGCTAATCCAATGGCTACCTTTGATCAGAATGTCCAAGAATTCAGTAGTTGTTGTAGGCACTGGGTGTCTCACCTGGCCTTCAGTATACGCCAGAATCCTAAAAATGGGGTCTAATGCCAGTGAAGGAATAGAGTTGCTAAGGAGGAGAGAGCCAGCAAGCAAAGAGCAAAGCTTCCTTCTTCCATGTCCTTACGGAAAGCATGGCCCAGATTAGAGGTGGGTTTTCCCACCTCGAGATTCATATTAAGGGTATGTCTTCCTATCTCAAATATTCAGATTAGAAGTGCATCTACCCACTTCAAATTAAGTGAAAATTTCTCCCAGGAGCGCCCCTTCGTTTTGGGGGTGTTAGTTAATTTAGGTAGTCAAGCTGACAACCAAGAAAAGCCATCACAGAAGGGGTAAGGCCAACAACAGGAAGCCAGTTGGAGGACTGGCAGAGGATCCTAGCAAAGGAGATGGTGACCTGAATGAAGATAGAAAGCGGCAGGACACTGAAAGCTCTGTGGTCAGGGCCCATTGCTTAGCTGTCGTGGAGGAGTTAGGAGAGTGGGTGGCTGAAGATGCCAACAGGATTCTGGCTTGAGCAACTAAGGGTAAAGGTTGCCATTGTCTGCATGTAGAGCAAGAAGGTTATCCATGGGAGACAATGAGTTAGATTTGGTTATTAAGGATGAACCAGTTTGTGAGCATCAGGAGGGAAGTCTGATGTTTGTGCACTGGAAACAGGGGCTTGGGATTCAGATGGAATCTGGGGAAGAGGATCTGAGAGTCTTGGGTGAAAGAAGAAGCCCAAAGTGTAGAAATCAACGAGCTACTCCAAGCTTAGTCTTCTCCCTAGAAGTACCACAGTTCCCGGGAGAGACCACAGAAGATTTCATTAAGTTTGAAAAGTGAAAAAAAAATAAAATGGCTCCTTCGAGCAAAGTGGAAATTCCTAAATGCTGCAAAATTTATGAGGAAAGACAGTTCTATAACCAATTCTCATTTACAGTGATGCCTGTCATCAACACACTATTACTGTTTTAAAAATTTATTGCTGCAATCCCTTATAGTAAAACTGGTTAGGCTCACTGTACTTGGAATCCGTATTATAGATTCTAAAAGACATCCTGTACATTTTAAATGAGCTGTTAATACTCTTGGCTGTATCTACTCTGACAGTTAAAATACCCATATCCAGTAGAGATCAGGGACTATGGTAGTTAGTACTACATGAGCCCAGGATAGTTTTCTCTATGGCCTGAGAGAAGAGGAAGGGAACCAGACAACCCATTCCTGGCTCATCCTGGGCTGTTGTTGGCAGGAGAGAGAGGTTGACATGTAGGAACCAGGAATGGAAAACAAGTAGAGTTGTCCAGATTCCTACATACTGCTGGAAGGTGGTTCTAGAATCAGTGGATATGCCTATGGGGACCCAGTAACCATCAAGAGTACATGGTACATAGTTTCCAAATAGGGAAAATTTCCAGAAAGCATTAAACAGCACCCAGAACCAAAGCCCTTTCGTGAGCCCCCCTGTTCACTTCTCACTACCACAGCATCAGCTGGCTCACCCATGACCTTACTGGTGAGAACTAGAACTCGGACTTCACGGCACCTTTCAACTCAATGCAAAGGCGCGGTCCTGAAAAAGTCCCACATTTCCTCCTAGGAAGACCGATTTTGGTTATTTATGTCACGGCTTTGGATTGATGGTGTTTGGCTCTGGACTCACGTCCACAAATATGGGTGGAGATGATGGCTATCGTAGCTGAGTTACAGGCTTTAGCTCTTCCTTCAAGACCCTATAAAATGTTTTTATAAGTACTGGAAGTAATAATTTTATGAAGTGCCTGCAACTTAGCCGTATAAAATTGCTTGGAGAATGTTCTTATTTTCATGTAAATATGAGCATCTTGAGGATTGGGAAGATACAGTTTTGGAACTGAGTTAAGATCTCTCTCTTTCTAACAGTGTATTTATAGTTGTGAGTTAATGAAATAGGAATTTTATTCAAAATACAATTTTCTTCCATCAAGAGAGGCCATCCATGAACTCCACAAACATTCATTGAGCGCTATGCCCATCATCAAGACAGAAACAAAGGGTCACAAGTAGCATGCAACTTTAAAAAGACTAGAGTTATAAAAAGGTAAAGGACACCATCCCGCTGTGTTGGCAGGAGCCTACATATCTTAAAAACTGTTGCCACTGGGCTGGAGAGATCGCTCAGAGGTTAAGAGCACTGGCTGCTCTTCCAGAGGTCCTGAGTTCAATTCCCAACAACCACATGGTGGCTCACAACCATCTGTACTGAGATCTGGCACCCTCCTCTGGCATGCGGGCATACGTGGAGGTAGAATGTTGTACACATAATAAATCTTAAAAAAAAAACTGTTGCCAGTGTTGGGAATACAACAGAAAAGCCGAAACTGAAATGTTCTGTCTTCTGGTTTAGGGAAAACAAATAAATCAATCACGGAAAGTAGAAGTGGTTGCTAGAGAAAACACTAACATCTGTGAAATAGTGTAAAGGGGGAGAAGCATGTTAGACTGAATGTGTAAAGGGTTTTATAGATGAGTCAAACTTTGACCAGAGTCTTAAAAACAAAGAAAAGGAATTTTAATAGATTTATGTTGAAGTATCTATAGGAGATAGATCACTGAAAAGGAGAGAAGAATCATAGCCATGTCTCTGAGGCAGTAGTGGCTCAGATAAGAGACAGGATCAGAGAAGAGACAGTGGATCAGTGAAGAGACAGGAGAAGTCTACCATGCCAAGAAGAAAGCCTTTTTGCACTGGAAACCCACAGGCCATTGCACAGGTATTGACTGGGTGTGTGTGTAGATTCTGAATTCCACAGGCGGGAACTATGTGCCTGCTCCTGACCACCCCCTCTTCAGTCCCCACTGCACTGCCTGACCCGGAGAAGTATTTGTTAAGCAAATAAAGTAATGGAAGAGAAGCTTGTATAGAGAGAGAGCAGGGTCTTGATGAAAGATCTTGAATGACGGCATCTTATTTGATGTTGGACACAGTCTTATGAGCAACAGAAAGATGGTGTGTGACCCACTGTCATTCGGCAGATGCTTCCCTTTTTGAAAGAGAGAAGTAATGCTCTGGGCATTGTTGGCTAGGGGGACAGGACTTTTGAAGAGCTCTGGTTTGGGCAATTTGGAAGTATTTGGGGAAAAATCTCTGGTTCTGTAGAGCTGTGTTTGGATAACCGGAGAAGGCTATAAAGTGCATTTCATCTACAATTTGCTGGTTTCTTGCCTTTCCTAATCTAAGAGTGATGGTAGTTGCATATCTTGGGGTACTCGATAGCCATCCCACCCCACACTGGGCAGGCACCCAAGGGATCCAAACCTGCCCTTCCACTCACTTCGTACATTCCTCTTACTTACCATGCCCCACTCCACTCCTTCTCACCTTCTGACAGCAAGTCCAGAAAAGACCCAATATTCTGACTTTCTCAAGGGAAGAGTCACATGTCTACACTCAAACATACGATGAGAACCAAGCAGTTTCCAGTTAGACAGGAGAGACTCTTCCAGAAAGGCCCTCAAGTCACATCTGATAGCCCTGATTATAAGCTAGGCACTGCCTTGGGATACAGGTTGGAGGAGGTGCACCAGGCAAAAGCCCAACTGGTCCTCACTAGCTCCCCAGGCTTAGCCATCACCATCACCACAGACCACTGTAAGATGCTAATAGAAACTAAAGGCTTTTCCCAGGAAAATGTAAACTGTATATACAAAGACTTGAATTGAGGTTCACAGGGAATTTGTCTATAGGTCTTGAGTTGTGAACCTAGGATTCCTCTATAGGCTAACCCAGGCAGCATTCCTAGTGATTC
>LOEQ01000046.1:43768-61449 GCA_001685075.1 Bramus lutescens | reverse complement strand
ACTCACAGAGATCCACCTGCCTCTGCCTCCCAAGTACTGGGATTAAAGGCTTGCGCCACCAGCCCAGCAAGGGTAATCACATTTTAATGTAGATGTGGGTTTGAATGTACTCCTACCTTATTTTATAACTTAGGAGAAACCGTGTGTCTAGACTCTACCAAAAATGGGATGTTGTGCTCTCTGGGGCTTGAGGAAACCAACACATGATTTTCTATCACTGAGAGAGGGAGCTGGCACAACCCTAGCAGTCTGAAATGGCCTTTGAAACCATAACAAAGGGGTTACCAGCAAATATGAGACACTTGCATGCATCGGGGAGCTTTTGAAACTTTTTAAAGATAGAAAAAGATGTGTGTTGGTTTGTGGCTTTAACTGATTGGCCCCTTGACCTGCCAATCATCTTGCAATCCTTTCTGTTCTCTTTCAGGTTCCTTCTTCCCAGATTTCAAGCCCTCGGAAACCGTTTTCAAAATAGTATTTTGGCTTGGCTACCTAAACAGCTGCATCAACCCCATCATATACCCATGCTCCAGTCAGGAGTTCAAGAAAGCCTTTCAGAATGTGCTGAGAATCCAGTGTCTTCGAAGACGGCAGTCTTCAAAGCATGCCTTGGGCTACACCTTGCACCCGCCCAGCCAGGCAGTGGAGGGACAGCAGAGAGACATGGTTCGTATTCCCGTGGGCTCGGGAGAGACTTTCTACAAGATCTCCAAGACAGACGGAGTCTGTGAATGGAAGTTTTTCTCTTCCATGCCCCAGGGATCGGCAAGGATTCCAATGCCGAAGGACCAGTCTGCCTGGACCACAGCCAGGGTGAGAAGTGAAAGCTTTGTGCAGGTCTGCTGCTGTGTGGGGCCCTCGACCCCTAGCCTCGAAGAAAATCACCAAGTTCCAACCATTAAGATCCATACCATCTCCCTCGGTGAAAATGGGGAGGAAGTCTAGAGAACAACGGAAAAGGCATAGGAAGAGGGGTGAGGCTAGGTACCGCTGATTCCCACTCAGAAGGCCAGTGAATTCTTGAAGGCTAATCCAGGACCGTTCAAGGAGGTCCCCATCTGGGAAAGGGGAGAAGGAGGGCACTAGTTCCCGGGGAAAGTGGGGAGGGCACAGGGTAAGAGGCAGGGTATCTGGTAACTAATTGGTTCTGAATGATGGGAGGCCTGTTTCCCTTCCGCTCAAACCCTCAGCCACTCTCTGATCCTGCTTTCCACAACTGACCCTTTCAACAAGAAATACCATGGGAAAGAAAATTTCATACACAATCCAAAAGACTATAAATACAGGATGATGATTTCATTGTGAATATTTTGAGCACACACTCTAAGTTTGGAGCTATTTCTTGATGGAAGGGAGGGTATTTTATTTTCAGGCTGAACCCACTGGCAACCGCATTTGACATTTCTGGAGGGAGGACCTAGACAGAAAGGAGTATAAGGTAGTGGCCAGCATGCTTTAAAGTGAGCTTGGAAACGCCACCAGATTCTCAGCTTGGGTGAACCTGGACGGGGTCTTCCCAGAGGGTGCTTTTTGACGGGTTCCTTATCCCCATTTGAAGCTAGGATGCATTCTCCATCCTTGGATCCAAGGAGTATGGCCAGGACTAGCCAGGGACAGCATGCTTTTCTCAAGAGAAGAGGGTGCGGCTGGGGCAGCAGTTGCAAGACCTGGTGAAGGAAGGCTTTCTTCTTTTACCTCCTTAAAGACCAAGAAGCTGGAATGTGGAGGATGCTAACATCAGGCTAATGCCCTGTTGTTCTGCAGCCTCCTTGATGGGACAAACCACTCACCCTTTCCAGAACTCCACAACTCAGGAATGGCAGAATACTGGCTTCCATATCCTCTCAACCGCTTCCTTGCTGTATAGTGAATGGGGTTCCCTGGTGGTACATAGAGTGAGTCTCAGGGTCCAGGCACACCCCTCTTAAGCTTCCAAACATACTGAGGCTCACCCTCAAACACTTTAATTGGTTGCCAAACAACTGCCCAAAATTGATTCCTACATATATATATATATATATATATATGTTTTACATCCTTAATAATTCACTTTATTAGGAATGGTGACTATGGCAATGACACGTAAAAATTAAAACATGCCTGTCATTCCTCCATAAGAATTGTAAAATAAGGTTTAATGTTTGTGGCACCAACCCTAATAAGAATCACAACTGCCAACATTTTTCATAACTTCTTCCTGTAAGAGCATCTGAGCAGGTTGAAGTTACCATGAAACCTCTGCAGGGAGACTCCTGGTCCTTGTAGCTTTCCTTTCCTCCCTTACATCAAACTGAACTCTGCCATAAGTCTTTCTAAAGGCAAATCTTTATCCACATCGCAATGAAGGAAATGCATGCGTGTGGCTGTGGATTTTGTGATCGGTTGTCTTAGGGCTTTGAATCTGACCTGCTTCCTCCATCTTTTCCTGGACCATGTCTTCTTGTTGGCCAGCAAGAGAGTTACTTGGCCTTGTGTTCTTCTGAACTTGGCTTCTGCTACTGAGAAGTTGGCTGGGATTTTACGCTTTTCGTGGGCTCTCTGCATAGCTCCTAACAACTCTACCAGATGTGAGTGTCAAAGTATCCAGGAAGAACTCCAGAATGCAAGCCTGGGTCTTCTTCTCAATATAAGCTTCCCTGTTCCAATTAACTTCCTTCTACATCTGCATTCTAAAACTGACCCTTGTTCTTGTCATCCCCCATAGAAGAGCATCCTCACGGGAAGGAGCAGAGCCTTTCTTCAGCAGAGTACTATCCCATGCCACCGATGATCTTTAAATCCCTGGGTGAAAAATCACAAATGTTAAAGGTGGAAAACTTAGGCACACTAAAAAGCTACCATTAATGCCAGTTTAGGTCCTCAGATAAAAACCGCGACAATAGTATCCATGTAGAGTTAATCCATAAACAATCGCCCGCACACCCCACTGGCATCCCTCCCTCTTAAGCAAGCAAGTATCTAACAGCCTTTTCCATTCCCACAGCAGGGTGCTGACTAGAAACACAGCAACTTTATAAGAAATTGATAATGTCACCAAAAAACATGGTGACAAAAGTGGGGTAAACAGCATAAAAGTGGAATGGCTTTTTAATCATCTACAAAAAAAAAAAAAAAGATCTGTACCTTTAAGTGTGCCAAAAAACTATCTAAAACGGTTACAGTTAAACAAATGATTGTCTTGTTTATATTCACGTGTTTACTGCTTCTATTTGGAGTTTTAGGAATTCACCCAGAGTAACCCCAGTTTGTCCTCTCTTGCGTGTTCTAAGAACACCATCCCTTTGGGATTGTCTCTCTGTCACGAAATCAAGGGGGCGTTAATAGTAGGCGACTTTGAGACTAGTGTGAGATTCAGACCGTGTGTATGAAGAGGGACCTTGGCTCTCTTCACACAAAAGTTTCTCCGGGGCATCAGAGATGCAGCTCAGTTGGTGGGGTGCTTGCCTGACATACACACCCCAGCAGTACCTAAAACCGAGAGTGGTGGCTCATGATTGTAAACTCAGCATTCAAGAGATACAAAGAGGGGAATCAAGAGTCCAAGGTTAACCTTGAATACATAGTTAGTTTAAGCAAGCCTAGACTACATGAGACCCTGCTTCAAAAAAAAAAAAAAAAGAAAGAAAGAAAAAAAAGAAGTCCAGGCTATTACCACTGCAAGAAAAGCTCTTCCTTGTCATAGTCTCTCCCAGAGTGCTTCTGCACGGAATATGCATATGACACCCTTTGCAGAGCACTGAAGCTTCCAGCTCTCAGCACTGACTTGGACTGGCCCATTCAAGACAGAGAGTGATAGCTGAGCTATAAGCCCTCTCTTACGGCGCTTCTGTTAGCTTCATCACATGTCAGGGATCAATGATTCTGATCCTCTAGAAACTCTTTGCCATTGCCAGTTTTAAAATGAACTCTGGTGGTTGAGAAGGGCTAAGGGCGTGCCCATGGTCAAGAAGGAACTGTGGCTCAAGCCTGAGCTTCCCTCTAGCTGTTCACATTCTATGCAGTACCTCTGCTTCTCACACTGGGACAGGAGAGTTTGAATTGGAGATTCTCAGGAGACTATTCCACACCCCAACTTTAATGGAATTTATTCCCTTGGGGTTTTTTCTACAAATTAATCTTAGCAAATACACCATCAAACCTTGTATCTATAATTCCAACTATTAGAGAGCATTCCCATCTCCAGGACATAGTGCTCCCAAATATGGCTAAATCCTTACAAAGCGGATAGGTTATACTAAACCAGGACAAGATGAGCAGATAACCGAACATGGACGAATTAGCCAAGAATGGAAAGGCCCAATGATAGCTGGGACACATACTGGATGGTGTGTGGAAGTCAACATGGGCACTTAGGAAGCATGCCTTTTCAAAAATGTATACAAACAGCTATGACACCAGTTCCCACACACCTAAATTCCAAACTTTATTTTACAAGATAGCAAACAGGGAAGAGGCCAGAGGCATCCCACCAGGAATTACAGAGCGTGTGCTGGGCACATGACTTTCCTGGATGCCACTCAGAACGCTGGTCTCTGGGTAGCCAGCGACTGGCAGTTTTTGAAGATGGGCCATTGGTCAACAGCTGTGCATCTTAGCTTGCTTGCTTTTCTATATAAGCCACCACGAAGACCTTTTAGCACAATAGGTTTGGGGGTGAAAGCCTGGGAGCAAAACTATTTTAGGAAGCATTTTCTTGAGCAGGTAATTGTTCCTGTGTTAGTCACCACTCCTTAATCACCGCTAACAAACATTCCTAGCTGCTTCTGGGGATAACTCTGTCCCCATCCTCTTGCCAAAATATGATGCTGCCTCTCTGATGAATGCTTGCTGTCTTAATTAGGGGAAGAGATGGCTCATCAGCAAAGGGATCGGCAAACAGGTGGAAGGCAACAGATGAAAGACGAGTGAAAACTAGGGCAACAAGAGAAGAGAGAGGTAGCAGATGCGCAGGCATCAGAGGTGCTCTTTGGTCACTCTGGTCTCTTTCTCACACTACCAGGGCTTTTAACCGTGAAGCCACCTGTACGTACACAGCTCTGAATGAGCCCAGTTGGAACACAGCACCTGCTCTGGGCCTCCAAACAATGCTGAGGAGCTGAGCTGAGGTCACATCTCCCAAAAGCCATGACAACAGTGGCCACCGGCCCTCCAAGTTCCCTGCAAGATGAATGAGTGGACATGACTGTTGTGGGGTCTGGGCCAGGAAGCTAGTTAGGATTTTAGCATATGAAGCCAGTATCTGGCCAACGGTGCCATGGATGGGCTCTCATTCATGTTTTCGGGACTCTATGGCACATGAGCGAGCTGAGAAAGAGCTTTTCCTGCTCTCTGCAGGAGAAATGTCATGTTTCAAACTACCACTGATGAAACTCCAAAGGCTGTAGGGGCGGCAGGGAGCGTTGAAGGAGGAGACTGACCACAGCCGTGACTCAAAACAGGAAAGGTTAGTCATGCTTTGCCGCAACTGACAGGAAAGAAACTGTCCTGAAACTGGTGGCTTATTCACAAAGGGCAAATAATGACCTTTTCGCTCGTGTGGCTTGGGAGTTATTGTCATGCAGTCCCTGTCGCACACTCAACACAGTCACATTATAAGCTGGGTTTGAGGGTTGGTGAGCCATGAAAAATACAGACTTAATTAGGTGGGGGAAAAAATCTTAGCACAACTTAGCATTGCATTTAGAGGGGGAAAAAAAGATGAACAACCTGGTTTATGAATCAGGCTGAAAAAAAATAAATGTATCTGAAGGTCTTAAAGAAGCAGCTAAGACAGAAATTCTAACATGAATTTAGAGTTTACACACACACACACATACACACACACACACATGGATATATGGATATGTGTATTAACACATACTTATTGAACCTTTCTCAGGTCATTCCAGTGTGGGAGAAGGAAAGGGAAGGAGCTTTTACCTACATTTGGCATGTGAGAAAATAGAAGTCAGGAGTTAAGGACTACTCTGAACACCCTCATATCCAACCTTTCTCCACGAAGCTTCTGTGTCAGCAGGTCTGCCGTGTATTTTGACTTTCTGACTTCCATAGCTCCCTCCTTCAGTTCCGGGTCAGGGCTCTAACTCTGACTGCACCTTCTCCCTGCCTGTCCTGGCCAATGGTTGGGAAGAACTTGTAGTACATGGTCACCCGTTCTTGTTCCCTTGGCTGACAGACAGGCACCTGTCATTCTGTCCTTTCTCCACAGATAAGCTGCTACCGATCCAGGGAAATAGCTAGGGGCAGAAGGCTATCATTCTGCTCAGTAGGGTGACATGTCAGGCAAAGTCAGCTGTGACTGTCACCCTAAGGTCCTCAGGAATACAAAGGTCCCAAAGGGAACCTGTGGGTCACTGGGCACACTCTGATCAGCAGTCCCCGATGGCTGCTCTCCACAGCACCACCCTGACATGAAACCAACGTGAGGCACAGACAGTCCCCAGTGTGCGAGCTGGCAGGGTTCTGACAGTGTGTTCAGAAGTCAAGTATGTGTTTTTCCAAGAGGCATTGTTACAAATGGGGAGGTGCTCCTAGCGGAACCCAAAATAAATAAACATTTGTTTAATGTATACCAGGAGTTGGTAAGTTTTTTCTATAAATGGCTAGATGGTAAACATTTCAGGCATAGTGGTTTAAGTTCTCTGTTTTGGCTCTTTAGTGGGAGACTATGGACAATCCTTTAAAAATATAGACCCATTTGTAGCTCAAGACAGCAAGGTTTGGACCAAATTTAGCCCATGGGCCACAATTTTCCATCCACACTCCACGCCACCACTAGCTTGCAATATAGAGCCAATACTACTGAAGCTGGGGGTGATTGGCATGCTTATAAAAAATAGGTCACTGATGGATCACCCCTGGATGAAGTCAACGTTCCCAAACTGTGTGAGTTGTTACATACAGCAGCAAGTTCACATTGACATCCTCAGGATTCCAGGCAGGTGATAGGAGCAGAGGGAAGCATTTACCACTCCCCACATTGTGCCCTAGGGGGCAGGCAGGTCAACAGAAGCCACAGTGAGTCCAGGGGTCCTCCAGGCTTAGAAGGCAATTTCCCCCCATGACATCTGTCCAACTCGGAGCAGCCACTTTACCAAGGCTGCCCTGAAATTTCTCCCAGGTCCTCAGAACTCATCAAAGTGGAGATCCCTAGATACCTTTGAGCTTCTTGGAGAGGCCCTATGACCACAGTCCCCTGTGTTAGGGCATTTGGAACCTACTTGGAACTCATTAGGAAAAGTGACGGGACACAGAGAGCATCTTCCAGAAGAAAAATGGGAATAGAATTTTCTCTCATATCTCCCTCCTCCTGTGTCTCCCTTTCTTTCCTCTTTCTCCGTTTTTTGTTAAAATGAAATCAATAATGAATGAAATATAAATGGCTCAAATATCAAAAAATTTACTTAGCACTCCCTGAGAAATGCAAAAACCATGTTTCCCTGAGCTAATGCTTCAATGGAGAACCCCTTCCTTTCCTCTTTAGTTTTTACGGGACAGTGAGGAGCACGGGTTTCCAGATGCAACTAAGACTCAGATCATGAGACTTAGTGCAGCATCTGAGTATTGAGAAAGGAGACCCCAAGGCTGGGCCATGGGTAGGACAGTAGAGGCAGACATAATCTGTAAAGACCTGGAACTATTGGCAGCACAACCAAGCTGAGCCTGGAAGGAAAGGCCTGGGAGGTGCTGAATGGCAGCTTCCCTTTCACACCCTTTCTTTCCCCTCGTGCTGTGTCTACACCCTTTGCCCTTTCTATCTTGTGCTGATTCCAGCCTAAGCCCAAAAATCAACCCTCCACTCCTTCCAGTTTTGCAGGCAATGAACAGTGTTTCATTAGGCCCTTGCCTGTGGGAAACATGCTCCATGCTGTGAGTAAAAGGGTAAGTTCCCAAAGCAACCACAGTAACTTTAGCCATGAGCCTAGGCCAGAAAATGAGGCCAGCAAGGCTAGAGCATCCTCGGGGCCATGGTCCTTTCAGGATCTTGAGCATCACCTTGGATTTCTGCCTTTATGTCCTTGGGTGGTCCATCCCTCACGAAGGTCACAGGCACACTGTGAGGCCACATTTCAGGGGCGCTGCGGCTTGGAATGGTTTCTGGGGTACTTCTAACCAACCTCTCACAATCTAGACATTTTTGCTATGCGCTCAAAGTCAACCTTATTCTCCATCATCACCGTTTGGCTCTTGCTTTTGTTCTCTCTTTCTTGTGAACTTGCCCTCTTAGGAGGTCACCAGGCTCTTCAAGGCCTTGATGAACCCATAGAGTAAACTCAGTTCCCCCTTTCCATTGAGCAATGGCTAATCCATTAGGAGGCACATCTCAGCTAGACTGTCCATGGGATGCCTGCTTCCTCCAAGGCTCTGTTCCTTGTTCCTTTCCCACACACCATGCTGCATGTTCCTGAAACTTAGGATTCCCCTTCTTGCCTACTCTGCCCTTGAACTAGGGAAATGTCTGCCCTGAAGACTCTTCTTTCACATGAGTGTTCCAGTTCTTGCTGGTAGCTTCAGCATTTGTATCCCCATGTTCAATTCTCGGGCACATTTTTGCTCAATAATGCAGTCTTGTACAGCTTCAACAATCCACCAGGGTCATTATGATCCTAGATGCTAGAAATTCCAAATCAAGGTATTAGTTGGCTGTCTCTTCTTCCGCTGATGTTGACTTCCCCCTGAATTTCTGTGTGGTCTTCTACTTCTTACAAGAACACTGGATGATCTGTCCCCATGATCTCACTGCACCTTAAATACCTCTATAGAGACTATTTCCAAATACAGTCACATTGTGAGGAAACAAAAGATCAAATTGAAATGAGAATTTAGGAGTCATTCATTTCAACTCATATGATCCCATACATTCTCTCCTTTCTTCCCATACCCCACAAAAAATCCATACTCCATTACCTAGGTAGGAAGTTCAAATTCAGCACTTTCGGTTTATTCCTTCCCGAGTTTTTATGCCAATTATCTGTAAAATGGATTTGTCAACAAATTATGTACTTGCTTGTGATCTCCCAGATGCTTTTTAAAACTGTAATACTTAAAGCATTTTGAAAGGTACCTCGTATACATTGCCCTGACATGGTTTCTGACTTCTCAACCAGGCAGACATTCTGAAGGGCAGGGACAGTTGTATCATTCGGTACACACACAGCAACACTCTACTCCCAAGGAAGGAAAGCCCCTCAACACTCTGACAGGCAAGAAGGAAGAGGAGAAGGAGGAGTGGCTGGGGGGACAAACCAACAAGAACTTGAGAGGCCAGGGTAACAATCAAAGACCTGGAGTTTCTAGAAATTTAATAACATTGATTATGTACCGACTGTGGAGAATCCCAAGCTAGTGTGTGTCTTGGGTCAGGTGGGCATTTGGCCTCCCCCAGAGACATCAGCATTCAGAAAAGCAGAACCCCAGTGTTGACTGGGACATATCCTCGACTACATGGTTGGAGTGAGGCAGAAGGTAGAATTAAAGGCAAGTGACAGCCTTAGTCCTGAGAAGTGGATCACTAGGGCATCTTGGGAACACGGTGATCACCCTAGGTTCCATGTACTGAAATAACCTGACCAAAGGCCATGAGGTGAAAGTGATTTCACCTCCTGATGAAAGGGGTTTCAATTATGGCCTCTGAGGATGCCTTCCCATCATTACTGCCAGAGCCTCCCGAAACCATAGTGATATGCTTTCTTCACTACAGGGCAGTGAAGCACCTTGTCCTGTCTAGATCATTTATCTTATGAAGTTCTATTTCTGCTTCATAATCTATCCAAGCCCTTGTAGTAGACAGATTTACTGCCCCATCATGTCACTGTGACAAGCAGAGCAATGTCTTCTTAACTTCCTGTTAAGAAGTGAAAAGCATCCATCCTCCTTTAGAAGCTTCAACTGCTACACAGCATAGTCTCTTCCACCCTGTTTTTCTTACAACGAAGGATTCTTCTTTGGTTTCCTGCCTTCACCCCTACCCCGGAGCCTGTGGTCCAGCAATCTCCACAGTGCAGTGTCCCTGTCTAGAGAATCACAGCATGGTTAGCGTTAGCCCAATCTAGAGGGGAGGCAGAAGACAATCTCTTGAGACATCAAAGCCTACAGAAGCGTTCAGAGCCAAAAGCCACCCCCAAAATAGGTCTGGACGTGTGTGGCTCTGTCTTGATGATGAGTCCACTAAAAGTGTCTGTCCTTTGTCTCCTCATTGGCCAAAATCTGAGCATGTGGTGTCTCCCCTTCCCAGTCCCTGTGTCACACCAGAAGTGACAGCTGTTGTAAAAAGCAGAGACACAGAGGCCATTGACAGATGGCAGGTCAGTGAGCAGCTTTCGCCTCCAAAAGAGGTGCTCAAATCCAAGTTGACAAATGAGGAGGCTAGGAGAAAGAGCAGTGGCAGGTGCTTTTGAGAGAAAAACATGCCAGTACCCCTAGACTTATTGAACAATTTGCTTCTTTTTAAAAAAAAAAAAGTAAAACTCTTATTGGAGACTACATTGAATTAAAAGGCAGCATCCCTTGCTTGCTCTCACCTCCATTTCTGGCGGCCAGCCTGGCTCCTGCCTCCCTGTGCTGAGCATCACAGCCCTCATCCCTAACTTCAGGTGAGAGCAGGTGGCCTGCTACAGTCATCCCGCTCAGCATTGAAAGCCCAAATCAAATTGCATGCTTTCTTCATCGGAAGTGAAGAAAAACAAGTCTTTATTCGATGACTCTAGTAAGTTACAAACAAAACCCATCCTTCCAGTCATTTTCATAGCAATTTAATCCACATGGCAAACTCTAAGATTCTTTTACTCCTTCCCATGACTCTAATGGGTGGTACAGAAACAAGGTCATAAAAAGTCACAAAAAGTGGATTTTTTAGGTCTATGGAGATATCTCGGCTGATTGTGTTTGCCTTGCAAATCCTAAGAATGAGTTCAATTCCCAGAACCCATGAAAGAAAGAAGAAAGGAAGGAGGGAGGGAGGGAGGGAGGNAAGGAAGGAAGGAAGGAAGGAAGGAAGGAAGGAAGGAAGGAAGGAAGACAACAGTGCACCCTTGAGATCACAGCACTGGGAAGCACACAGGTGCGCCCCTGGAGCTCACTGGCCGGCCTGGTCAAATCAGTGAGTTCCAGGTCAAAATTAGAGACTGTACCTAAAAGACAAGGTGTTCAGCTCCTGAGGGACAATTCCTGAGAGTGTCCTCTTGTCTATACACCACACACACATACATACACACACACACACACACACACACACACACACACACACCACAATCCCACAAACTTTAAACATTTCTGCTTGTGTCTGTTTCTAGAACCCCTGCTCACTGTTAAGCCCTTTAACGCAGTTTGAAATGGGCAGGAACAAGATTGTAGAGTCGTGTTGTAGATGGGAGATTTTCACAGAGAGCGGGCACAAGGATTTGGGCATCAAAGTAGAGGGAGGGAAAGGTCTGCAGGGACTTTGGGAAAGAGAAACCTGAGCCTTGACCCCTCCCATTTCTTCTGAAGCATTCTTGTGGGAACCTAAACCAGACTCAACTTGCTGAGCCTTGGCCTACTCGGATCCACCCAGACCACATCACAAGAGGGAAGCTGGAGGGATGTTGAGATTGGTATAGAGAGAGCCATAGGCAGGGCCATCACAGTCCTGGGCTTCAGTGAAATCCCCTGTCTCACAGTGGCTCTGAGCAAGCTCCTTGACCCCTCTGGCCTCATGTCTTCATCTGTGAAATGAGGAGCAAGTGAGACGTGAGTTCAGGAAGACGCCTCATGAGATGACATAAGCAGTTCTGTCACAGTGGGCCTCCACACCTGCCAGCATCCTCCCTAGCTCATCTCCCCTCCCAGCTCCTCTCTACAAGGGGTGAGTATTAAAGACCTGTGAGGCATCCATAAACCCAAACACTCTACAAACAACAATTGAGAGAGTAAGTTTCTCCTTTACACTTTATCCCACCTCAGGCTCACCTGCAGAATTCGCCAGCATCCACAGGTCCTTTCTGTATGATTATAAAGGAAATCAGAAATGAGCTATGCCATGCTGGGCATTGCCCTTCCAAAACTCAGCTGCGGGCTCTCAGCTGCACCCCCTGTATCATGCTGTTTCCTTTGGATTAGAGATACCTTTACCTGGAAATTTCACTGTACTGTTTTTTTGAAGTCAGGCTCCCTGAACTGTTTCGAGGATTTCCATGGGGCTCAGGACTATCCAGGCAAAAAATGGTGCTTTACACTTCTCCAGCTACCGGCGTGGTGCTGGGAAGTGATTTATATTATCTCAGCTGTCCTGTGAAGGTCACTACATGCATGCAAGGTGCATGTGTGTTTATAAGGCTGATGCTATGAGAAAGGAGAGTCATTCTGACTGTGGGGTGAGGAACCGGATTCGACACAAAAGTTCAGTTTAAATTTGTCTAAGGGAGCAGGGCTCAGCAGCGCCTGGCAACTGTCAGAAGTAAATGTTTATGAGATGAACAGCCATTCCCAATCACTAACAGGAGCCGTTTGAGTTTGAGTGGAGTTGAGTGCCTGTCATGTGAGCTGTAGGTCACAACCTATTGTCCTCAGATATTACCATGGGCCCTTGAAAGGACCTCTGGGGACCTCTGGACAGGTGACTCGATGGGAAGGTCCCCACCCCAAGCTCAGATGGGCATGACTGGATGGGAAGATAAGTACATTCAGAGGCCGTCTCTGGCAGAGGGTGGCCACCATCTCCCTGCCAACAGTCAAAATCCCAAATTTGCTCCAAGCAGGGAGGGGATGTTCGTTTCCGAGCTTAGGTTCTTGGCCCAACTGTGCTTCATATAAACATAGCCCATGACTATTTCAGTTCTGGATTTTAGGGAGCAGCCAGAAGGCTATGACAAGAGCCAAGGGAAGGGCCTTGGCCCAAATGGCTGGTTCTCTGAGTGCTGGGAGAGAGGAAGCTGACACATGACCTCTCAGATGGCAGAAGGGCAGAGGGGTTATCCCACTGACAGGGGACATGTGTCTCAGTTCTAGGAACCCTCTCTGCCTAGGTTTGGTGCTCTAGAAAAAAATGAATATTTGGGAACTGTAGTAAAATTGCTACTCTGTGAAAAGATAGATTGCCTCAATGCCTAGTATTCTGAGTATGAGGGCCATCAGGATGGCTACACACTTGCCACCAAGCCTGAGGATTTAGGATCAGTCCCTGGGATCCACATGGTGGTAGAAAAGAACCAACTCCTGAAAGTTGTCCTCTGCCCCCACACGTGTGCTACAGTCTACACACAAAAAAATTTTAAAATGCAAAACGAACAAGTGAAGCTCATTCTTAAAAATTATAATATGGTTCCCCAAAGGTCCTGCTTTTTATTGAAACATATGCCTATTATAGCAAGCCAGATCCCTGTCTCTGACTTCTGTCCTCCCCAAACCATCCTTTGTCCTTAGGAAACACTGTGTCCTGCCTGGCAGGGAAACCTGTCACTTGTCTAAGCTTCCTCTGACAGGGATACAAATCTAACCTATCACTGCTGTCAACGTGGGAACAAAAGCCGTTCATGTCTATATAGCAAGCTGAGACAATTTCCCCCACTGGATCCTGACAAATTAAACACCAAGGCTGGAAGTGTGGCTCAGTGGTAGATAACTTGCTTAAAGTGAATACAGCTATAGGGTTGATCCCCTGCACTACCCACAAAAACCAGTTGAACCCTCACAACAACGTTCCTGTCGTGTTCCTCAAACTCTGATATATCTGCAGAGGCAGAGGGAAATTCAGTATACAAAACAAATCCTCCCTTCTTCCCAAAGAAGCTGCCACTGCATCCAGTTGTGGACTCCATCACCAATCCAGTATGTAGTATGGGCATCTTGGGACCCAAGGGATAGAGAATGCAATGACAGAGACATGGTCTTCACCTTTGGAGTATATGTTTGCAGTCCATGGAGGGAATGAGCGCTCCAGGATCCAGGGTGGGAACTTGGAAGGAAGTGCCCACTAACCACAAAATTAGGCTTCTCAAAAAAAAATACTAACTTCCTTCTGGAACCAACAGAAAAGGACAGTGGGGAAGGAGGGAAGTAGTTCCCAGAAAAGAAGGAACACGTGCATGCAAAGGCACTGGGGCTGGCACATCCCAAGTATGGGCTAGGGTTGCCCCTCCTTCAGTTTTCCAGGCACAAGGAGGAACAGCTTCTTTAACCATGCTGGTCCCTCGGCTCAGCAAACCTCATCCCCCTAGTCCTGCAGGTAAACCACACCTTTTTTCCTCTTTACTCCTTTCTTCAAGACAATGGAAAACTCATCGGACAAACCCGGACACAGTGTAGGGGCTCTCTCCCGGCAGGGCCACCAGGTTTGGTCTGGCTGAAAATTGAAAAGCATCGGTTATTCAGTAGCCCACATTTGTTCTCAAAGCTTTCTACATTACAATGAGATGCCCAAACAGAAAAAAAATTATATATATATATATATAATTCCTTTTTCATCATACATTTTCTCAAACATGAGATGTTTAATCTAAAAAAGTAACCAAAGGCTTGGGAAGACTCAACAAGGGAATTGTAGGGAAGGCAATTCAGTGCTACTAAAAGCAGAGAAACTGTCGCAGGAAGGAAACATTGCACAACACGCTTGGCAAGAAGGAGCTTTGTCCTGCACAAGTACTCGGTGAACTGCATCGCTACAATACCACAATGGCTGCCTTCCATGCCAAAGAAGCAGCAGCTGGTTCTGCCAGGACACGTGTTCAGCCAATGGTGTTTGGTGATGATTATAAACTAAACACAGCCCGGGAAGTGGAGGAAAGAGCAGAAAAAGCAAAGGACCTGAACTACACTTTTGCCATCAGGCAGCACTTACTGACTTGACTTGCTTGGGCACAGGAAAAGCGTATCTTAGTAAATAAGGCTGCTGCTATTCAGACACGAACCCTGACATTTGCTGGCCTGCTGCAGCTTTTCTGCCTGTCTCTTCCTCAGAGCTGCTGAAAAAAAACACAAACACAACACTGCCAGGCTGCCTGAGACACAGATGTGGGCTGCCTGGCTGGTTTTAGCTGCCCTGAGTCTCCTATAACCTTAACGATTGTGACACATAAGAGTCCCAGGAGGTAGAGTTCCTAAGCGCCCAGTGCTTGAGAGCTGTGCCCACCAGCTCCAGGGTTTGTCTTTGGTCAGTGGACTTGACGATCACATTCCCTTTTATTGAGAGCCCGGTATGTGCTCTGTGCTCTCTAAGGGAGAATTCTCTACCATGTGAAAATAATATATTCATGTGTGTGCATTGCTGTACTTGAGTTGTGTGCACTGTTGTGTATTGATGCATTTAGGCAACACCCAGAAATCTACAAAGGCTTTGAAGCATTTAATTTCATTTAAATGGACTCCATACCCTTGGAATGTGCTACTTAAGTGTTTATGATTTTTTTTTACACACCATTTTTACAGGGCCATTTGTTTATGACACGACATGGTAAATAATCATGTTGGTTTTATGTTCTTTTTGTTTCTCAAGAAAATAAATGTACATAATACTAAGCAAATGAATAAATTATTAAAATATGGACTTTATGACTGTGCCCACTGTTAAGAGTAAATTTATTTTATTTGTTTCATAATGTGACCATCCCGGTGATGAAAATTTATATGTCCCTTATGCATATTGATGCCATGTATTCAAGCTTTGTTCCATATTGACGAGTGCTCCCTAATAAAATATTTTAAACCTCTTTCTCTAAATGCATAATGCCCTATTGTTCAGTTGTGACATGCTGGGGACACGGCTGGTGACAAAGGGAGTGGGTGGCCCAGAAGAGGAAAGCTGCGACTGGGAGACATATGGGAGAATGGACTTGCAATACACAGGACAGCAGTGTTCAGGACACAGGCCAGATGACGGGGTCATCAGGCTTAGAGGAAAGAAGGAAGTCATAGAAATCTGACATGGAGATGTTAAATGTGTTCTGGGCAGAATGTATTGAGTGGCCCAAAGCCAAGGCAAAGAGCAGAGCAGCCAGTGGTCAGAAAAGGGTGTGGGCAAGGAGAACTCTCCAGTAGAGACTGTTTTCTGACTGCAGTGGCAGAACCTCAGAACCCCAGTGTTACCCATTCCCTCCCAGAGATTTTTCACTATAACCAAGTGAGCTTTAGTCCAGGGGTGCAGGGAGGGTTCAACATGTAATACAGCAGACTAATAGATGTAAGGGCGGAAATCACATGATCATCTCAACAGATGCAGAAAGGCCTTCAACAAACTCTAACATCCTTTTAGGATAAATGCCCCACAGAACTAGAACTGAAACAAATGGAGGGATGATGGATGGATGGATGGATGGATGGATGGATGGATGGATGGATGGATGGATGGATGGATGGGATATACCTCAGTAAAATAACCAGTTTCCCCGGACAGAGGCTGAACACTAAGTCATTCTGCTGGACAATTATCATCAGTCCTGTTTATCAATGTTAATTGCTTCTAGCAGAATTTACAGAAAGAGCATTAGTGTTGTGTAAATGGGAAAATCACTCTCTGTCCTCACTCCTTGCTGCTGCTCTGTTCTGAGGCACACACCCCTAGTTTACGTGCATGAACAGAATTTGTGTACACGGGATGCTAATCATGTTGAGGTCGAGGGGAGCGCTGGGGTCTGAACGCTATCACACACCACCTCTGCACCCCTCCCTCCTGCAAGAATCAAACACAGAAGGACCCAAGTCAGATGGAAGTGACACTCAGAGTTAATAATCCCCAGGAGAGGCCCCACATGCGGGGTGCCGTTACTGAGGCACTCTGACTCCTTCAGGCTTTCCACCCCTGGCTTCTTGAATCTGAAATGGCCAGGGTTGAAGAATGCTGTAGGCTGGTTGTTCAGATCTTTCCAAAATCTCCACATGGGAATCCAATTTCCATTGTAAATGTATTTGGGGATGAAAAATTAAGTAAAGGGAAGAACCTTCCTTCATAGGCTTGTGACCTCCCCAAACCCCAAGTATTAGGGAAAGGGAAGGTAACTGGAGAAGATCAAACAGAAAAGATAGTTAGAGGGCATAGAAGAGTGGATCAGCTCACTCAAGGCATGGTGTGTGTGCACATGGGAATGTCTCGGTGTGCTCAGAGCATGGTGTGCGTGGGGAATGTCCCGGTGTGCTCAGAGCATGGTGTGTGTGCATATGGAAACGTCCCGGTGTGCTCAGAGCACGGTGTGTGTGCATATGGGAATGTCCTGGTGTGCTCAGAGCATGGTGTGTGTGTGTGTGTGTGTCTGTGTGTGTGTAAATATCCTGGTGTGTTCAGAGCATGATGTGTGTGAGTGGGGAATGCCCTGGTGTGCTCAGAGCATGGTGTGTGTGCACATGGGAATGTCCCGGTGTGCTCAGAGCACAGCGTGTGTGCACATGGAAATGTCCCAGTGTGCTCAGAGCATGATGTGTGTGAGTGGGGAATGTCCCGGTGTGCTCAGAGCATGGTGTGTGTGCACATGGAAATGTCCCGGTGTTCTCAGAGCATGGTGTGTGTGCATATGGAAATGTCCCGGTGTGCTCAGAGCATGGTGTGTGTGCATATGGGAATGTCCTGGTGTGCTCAGAGCATGGTGTGTGTGCACATGGAAACGTCCCGGTGTGATCAGAGCATGGTGTGTGTGCACATGGGAATGTCCCGGTGTGCTCAGAGCATGGTGTGTGTGCATATGGGAATGTCCTGGTGTGCTCAGAGCATGGTGTGTGTG
>LOEQ01000046.1:23605-43738 GCA_001685075.1 Bramus lutescens | reverse complement strand
GTGTGTGTGTGTGTGTGTGTGTGTGTGTAAATATCCTGGTGTGCTTAGAGCATGGTGTGCGTGGGGAATGTCCCAGTGTGCTCAGAGCATGGTGTGTGTGTATATGGAAATGTCCCGGTGTGCTCAGAGCACGGTGTGTGTGCATATGGAAATGTCCAGGTGTGCTCAGAGCATGGTGTGTGTGCACATGAGAATGTCCCAGTGTGCCCGGAGCATGGTGTGTGTGCATGCAGAAACGTCCCGGTGAAGTTTATTAACTTGTACAAGATTATCTTGATTGTCAGCTTGATACAATCTAGACCCTCCATAAACACAAACTTCTGGGCATATCTATATCCATATTAGGTTGTTAATTGAGACAGGAAACTCTACCCTGAATGTGGGTAGTAGCATTCCATGGCCTAGGATTCGTCTCTCTCTACTTCTTGGCTGTGAATGCAATTTGGCCAGCTGCCTCCTGCCTCTGCCACCTCTTCCCCATCCTGAGAGACTGTGCTCTTGAGCTGGGAGACAGAATAAACCTTCCGTCCCATAAACTACATGCATCAAGAACTTTGTGAGGACAACATGTAAAATAACTAACACAACTGGTCTGCCTTAATAACTATAGTAAATAACAGAGCAGAATGGCAAGACTACACCCCAAATAATGACCTCAGAAAACTGCCTCACCCCTTCTGCCTTGTGAAATTACACCCAGAAGACCATCTACAAACCAGAGAATGGGCCTCGGACACTGTGCTTCTGTGTACCTCGACCTCCACAAATTTCTGTTGAGTGGAAGCCACCAGTTAATATATATATCAACCCAGACTACGACAAGAGAATACACTAATGCCCTCATTGTCCTCATCCACCCAGCTCCACAAGCAAGACTGAGGCAGAAACACTGCAAAGTTTAAGCCACACCTACTACACAAGCAAGCCCCTGACCACAGAGCAATGGAGAGGGAACATGGACAAGGAAGGGTGGCATTCCTTCCTACACTAACACTATGAGGTTCAAAGACAGCCATCCAGACTGCTCATTCCTCTTTGGTACAGGGGATGGGAAGCTGAAAGGGCCAAGGGTTTCAGGAAAGTCAGGGCCGTAAGTGCCTTCTTTTCTGTGCACTAAGGTATAGAGGTACATGGAGCAAAGAGGCATCTTTCTCACTCTCCATATAAATGCTGGATGAGGTGTAAATTGTGAAGGCCCCATTCTAGCAGCCTTCAGCCCTGCTCCCGGGAGGCAACCACCACTTCTTATTAACTGATTCATACAACACATTTCTACTGGCCATTTCCCGTACACCAGATGTCATCTCAACATACATTAAAGGAAGCTGTAATGGGGAAAAGATGTGGGCCATGATGCTCACATGCTAGACATCTTCCAGAAATGGTCTACGCACATTCCAATACACAGCTCTTTTTAATCACCTTGTAAAAGCAGAGTGAGCCAGAGCTTCTGGTTGGTTGCCTTTGGTGCATTTTATAGGCCAGCAACCGAGTAAATGGAGGTTCTTGGTTACCTTAGCTCTTGTGCTTCTGACTTAACAAACACACCACTGAGTTAACGCCAAGTCCAGTCTCCTGCCCTTTGGAAAACAGCAGTTTAATATCGGGAGTCTTACAGAACAACTAGGAGAGCTTATTTTAGAGTTTCTAGCATTTTGAAGGGCCATAAACTTGTTTCAACAGTGTTGTCACTGCCCAAAATATTTCTGGAACTCTTCTGAGACTGCCTTTGGAGTCAATTTATGTATGGCACCGCCCCCTGAAAGCCATGTATGTACTTATGACCGCAGATAATACTAGCCATGGCAAGCAAATTCCTTTCTCAGATGAGAAGTGTGAGTCTTCTAGGCTCAGGGGAAGCTGCTGGGACCCCTGCTGCTGGGGTCCTCAAGTGGCCATTGCCAATGCATTGGCCAGATGACTCTGTCATCCTTTTAGCCAGATGCAAGTCACAGAGGTCAGACCACTATAAAAAGCTGTTCTGAGTAGTCACTGGGAAAAATTAGGTCAATGCTTTTCACAGATTTTTCTCTCTTTTTTCCTTCGCACGTGTATGTGTGTGGGGGGGGGTATGGAAACCAGGAGTTAGCTTAAAGTGTCATTCCTCAGGTGCCATTCCTTCTTGCTGTTGTAAGATAGTGTCTCTCAGTGGCCTAGAACTCTCCTATCGTACTAGGAGGATTAGCCAGAGAGCCCCAGAATCTACTCAACTCTATCTCCCCAGGATTGCGATTACAAGTACAGCCACTGTGAACGGCTCTGATTTTTTTGTCTGTTTTTTACATGAGTTATGACACGCACTTTACCAACTAAGCCATCTCTTCAACCCCCAAATATTTCTAATCATCACCATTGTTTCATCGAATAAAATTTTACTCTGATGCCTACCATGCACAACAAAGGAAAATGAAGGAGGCGCGGACTACTGTGAGGAAAAGAGCAAACCCCAGCTGCTCAGTTACTCACATGCATATCCTATCTCCTCCCCCCCCATCCTCCATAGGAACCACAGAAGCAGGACTGAAATTGAGCAGAACCGCACAGTCTTCCAGAGTGGCAGCCATCTTGCTTTCCCATAGACTTATTGCCCACAGCCATCAATCACAGAGTGCTCCCCAAACCAGGGAGGGAGTGTCTGACTACTGGGGTTGGAGCATGGTCACTGAAGGTCTTGGCTTTATAGAAGCCTACCACAGTCAAAAGAAGAGAATGGTCAAAGCCGGTCACCGCACAGGCCCAGCGCCACTCCTCCTGACAGCCTGGACTTAATAAGACTTGGCAGGAGCAGAGGGACTGCTCTCAGCCTCAGGACATGAGGAATAAGAGCTGGTGACAACGAAGGTGACAGGCACTCAGGACTCATTTTGTTCCCTTCTTCCACAGCAGAGAAAGTTGCTCAAAGGCTGGAGTGATAACTCCATAGTTAAGAACACTTTCTGCTCTTGCATAAAACCAGGGTTTGGCTCCCAGCACCCACATCGGGTGGCGCACAAGCACCTCAACTCCAGCTGACACCCTTATCTGGCCTCCTCAAGTACCAGAACTTATGCACACATACAAACACATACACATAATTAAGAAAATCTTTAAAGCTAGCCAAGTAACACATGTACACTGAGCAAGTGTTTGTGGGAAGTCTACCCAGGATAGGTAAAGCAGTCCAAAGAGTTCCATGGACAAAGTGACCAGAGGAGGAACAGAGCCCAGAAATGAGTCGTGCAGGGCCCAGGCTCCATCATCCACCTTCCCTTGGCACTGGCTGAATAAAGATATGTGGTTAGTTGCCCTCAATTTGCAGTCTGGGAGCAGGTGTTTGAAACACTTTCAATGTGTTAATTCAGCTAATGTTTTCAACAGAATTTTGGAGTAGGTTCTGCTATCTTTTTTCTTCTTTAAAGAAGAGAAACTGGGGTTCAGCAAGAATTGGGAGTTTGGAAAATTGACATAACATACCAACACATGGTCTTGCTGAGATCTGAACCTTGTTGTTTTGATTTCAGGGATCTTGTGTGTGTTTCTGTGCATTATGCATAGGTGTGTGTGTGTGTGTGTGTGTGTGTGTGTGTGTGTGTGTGCAGGTGTACTGGCCATGTGAGCATGTATGGAAAGCCAGAGATTGATGTCGACATGTCCTTCTCAACCATTTCTCTAACTTATTTTTTGAGACAGGCTCTCTCCCTGCGCCTAGAACTCTGTTTTGGCTTCACTGGCTGGCCAGCATGGCCCCATGATAGGCCCATTTCCATCTCTGTGGAATTAGACAAACACACGCTCCCTTACTCAGCTTTCATGTAAATTTGGGGGATCTGAAATCAGGTCCCTCTAATTGTGCAGCAAGCACTCTACCCCTTGATCCACCTTCTCAACACCTCAGGAAACCGACTTCTTAGCCAGAACTTTCTGGAATTAGACTTATTTCCATAAAAACTCAAATGGAAGGACTTACATCTGTGGGCAACTGAGTTTTGTGGGGGCCTCCCCTATAAACAGTGCAGGTCTAGGGAACTCGAAGCGGGAGAGACCAGGGGGTCTGCTAAACAGTAACAGAGCTGAGAGCTAGCTACTAGGGAAAGGGTTGCCCCAAGGAGGAGGTCTGGAGTCTTGGAGCTGAGTCTGCCAGCTTGTTGTTCTTCCAGATCCACCAATCAGATCAAACTATTCCGACATGAGAGGGATGGGAGAAAAGATAAATAGGACGGAGGGTCATTCCCTCTAACATAGAGACACCCAGGAGTCAAGGGCAAGTCAGAGCAGCAGAAGGAGCCAATAGAAATCCAGCATGGTACACAGACGCATGATAGCACAGCAAAGAGGATGATTTGCCACCGTCTAAAGCCAAGAGACAGCTGAGACGGAGGAGGCAGGCCAAAGAAAAGGTAAGCTTTGGCAGAGTCAGCTCTGCCAACTGGCTATTACCACCTTTCTGAACCAGGCCCTTGACCTGAACTGTCTGAGTCAGCCATCTGCTTACCTGTGACAAAGACCTGGGGTGATCAGCAGGCAGAAGGAAGATTTATTCGGGTTCACAGTTGCAGCATCTGGTCATTTGTGGGAGTTGCCGTGGGCTTGTCAAGGGGCACACATCACAGCAGAAGTGTTTGAGAAGGCAACGCGCTGTACAGAAGCCAGACATCAAAGAGCAATCAGGGGCCAAAGTCCTTCATTCCAATTCAAAAGCTTGTCCACCAACGAATTCATTTCCTCCAACTAGTCCCATCTCTTTTTAAAATGTTTTCACTATATTTTTATGTACTTACTTGGTGTGCATATATTCGGGAGGAGCATGTAAGCCACCGCACTGGGTGGAGGTCAGAGGAAAATCATGGGAGTCCGTTCTTTCCTTCTACCTTGTGTGTCTCGGGGATCAAACTCAGGCCACCAGGCTTGAATACAGTTGTCTACCCTCTGAGCCACCTCACTCACCCCTCCTCACCTCTGACAGTTGCCTCCTCTTCCACTCAGGATCATAGCCTGAGGACGGCCTTTGACCTGTGTGCATTAGGAGAATATTTCAGACCCAGACTGGCCTCTGTCTAATCGCTGCTGTACCAGTTTTTCAAGTCTAGGCTGTGCCAGTTTCACAGATGGAGAGGCTGAGGCCTGTGCCCAGAAAGTACTGCCGTTTGTCAGAGTCCAATCTCTCCTCTCCCTGTCGTGGAGCCTAAGTTCTTAGCAAAGAAGAAAAGAACCTTGCTGAGCAATGAATGACGCCCTTCAACCCTTCAAATTCCCTACATACATAACGAAGTTCTTAATAAAATATTTAATGATATTTCTCTCTGAAGTACTGTCATTCCCCATGCGTGATGATATTTGAAATGAGAGTGCATGGTTTTAGAACAAGACAGGATAGTTGGAGCTGGAGTGCCCCCAGATTCATGGTTGCCATCACTGTTCGGCCCCCAGTTCCCAAAGCAAGCCTCTTCAGGAAAATGCTCTCCGACACTCAGCTATATTAAGTAGCCTCCAGACTAATTCCAGGGTCCCAGGAGTGAGCTGATTGCATCTGACTTCATCACTATTTGATGAGAAAGCTGGGGAGACACCCAGCCCGTATCCAGACTTTCACAGTGGCCTCCAGACTTCCAACTGAAAGTCTCTTTGGAAACTCAGTGTTGAAACCTCCCAGATAGCAAATATCTCTTCCAGACGGAAAAAAAAAAATCTCTTCTCAGAACTCAACTTAGTGAGTCTTTCTTCAATTGCAGCAAAGTGAGCACCAGAGTTCCTAGCCCTACTCGCCACAGCTGGCTGGTAGATATTGAAACGTCCCCTTTAATCCTTACTTGTTCCTCACACAAAGGGTCAGGGGGATCCTGTCATGTTATAATAAATATTTACTATGAGTAGAGAAGGACGGTGCTTACCAGGCTTCGTATTCCGTGGACAGTCGGGAGCATGGAGGTTGCAACAGACTCCCATCTGGGCTTAGGACACAGGTCCCCGTATCTTCAGTGTCCCTACAGCTGTGGGGCAGAGGAGAGGATACTAGGACAAAGCAAGGTGAATGAGAGTGAGCTTCGTGTCTCAGGGGTAAGTTTGTTACACACATCCCTGTACTGAAATGGCCTGAAAAACACTCAGTTCTCGAGGGAAGAAAGTACCCTGGTGGACAGGCCAGGCTTCGTGCTTGGCTTGTGATTAGCTCACTGGGGAGATGAGTCATGGGTAGAGAGCAGGCCTTACGTGCATGAGGAGCTGTGTCTGAGCCCTAACACTCATGTAAAATGCCAGTTGTGGTACATGCTTGCAATTCCAGCACTGGGGAGGCAGAGGCAGGAGGGTCCCTGGCTTCCTTAGCTGAATCAATGAGTTCCAGGCCAGTGAGAGACCTTGCCTCAAAGGAGATGTGCAACACTTGTGAGGATGGTACCCAAAGTTGTCCTCTGGCTTACACACAAACATGCACACACACACACACACACACATACACAAGCATGCACACACACACATACACACACACGAGCTTGCATACATACACAATTTAAAAAGTTTTTCTAGGAAAACAAGAGAATTCCCATCTGTGTGAGGAGAACCATCTACCTGTCTCCAGAAGCCTCAAAACCAAAGGTTTTCGGCAAGAAATACATGAGATCAGAAATGTATCCCTCAACCCTTGAGATCAGCTTGCAGTTACCCTAGACTCCAAGTTCCTGTCCCAAGGGCCCTGGCATTGCTTCCAGAGCCTGCTCTGGCCCCTCCCCAACCATTCCAGTTAAGCCATTAGCCAAGAGGAGATAATAAACTAGCCTATGGGCAGAGCTTAGAGTTGATGCCCAGAGAGTCTGAGCACAGATGCCCTATGTACTTTCAAACTCTAGCAATAACACTGCCTCAAGCTTTTCTGTTTAGATACTGTTTTTTTGATATGTATTGCTGATTCATTCACATCAAACCCACCATCGTGGACACAACACCTCAATCTGAACGAAGCCTACTCAACACATGTGCGGTCAGCAGAAACCTACACTTAGAAAGCTCAAACAGAACTAAGGCACTGCCTGGGGGCAGGGGAGGGGACAATGACACCGTGAGCAGCAAAATCTCCATCAAAAAAAAGGAACAAAATGTGGCATTACATAGATCATATAAAGGACACTTGTTTACTGAAGACAGACTGTCACTATGATGGCTAAAATTGATTGACAACTTGACAGGTCTGGAATCACCCAGGCACACCTGTGAAAGATTTTATTGACTTAGGTTATATTCTAGGCGTGCCCTGTAACCTATGTTGGGTTAATAAAGACTTACTTGATGATAAAATCCAATCCTCAGCATTCACATGAGCATCCAGATGCAGTGGTATGAATCTGTAACCCCATCATTCCAATGGCAACATGGGAGGTGAAACCAGGAGAATCATTTGGAAGCTTTGGGGACAGCTAGCCTGGAGTACCCAGCACCTTGGCAGAAATAATAGAGATCCTGCCTCAAAAGGAAGAAGGTGGGAAGTGACTCCTAAAAGCTGTCCTCTGACTTCCATGTGCACATCATGGCACACATGTATACACTCTTAATAATAATAATAATAACAATAACTTTTAGAAGGAAAAAGTTACCTGATATCATCTTTCATGGCTCTTTGCATTTGACCATGGACACAGTTTGACCAGCCAACCTCAAGAGCTCTGTTACTATGACTTCCCCACCATGATGGACTGTATCTTTGAACTGTGAGCCAAAATAAGCCCCTTCTCCATTAAGTTGCTTTCATCAAGGAATTTTATCACAGCATCAGACAAGGGACTAATGCAGAAAATACAAGACAAGTAGTTAATGCTCGACTTGGCTGGACATGTGTGCCTCTGAGGAGAGCTAGTCATGCTACCCCACCCTTCCTTACTTTCAGTCTGGAGTTTATTTTTGCATATGTTGTAAGGTTAAAGCCCTGTTTCCTTTTTTGCTAAACATCTGATTATTCCAGCAATTTTAGCCAACAACTTCCTTATCCCAGCTTCTATAAATTCCCATGGAGCAAATGAGGTAGGCGTTCAGTATTCAGAACTCTTGTAGATGCCTTTTCCATCTCCCACAGAGATCCTTAAATTAAATCTATCTCAACATCACCATAAATACCAAATGAAGAAGCTTCATTCATTTCCCATTTCTGATGATGCTCAGTTGACTCATCCATCTACGCTCAACCGATAAACAAATTCAGTACATTCCAAATATAAAATAGCTCCTTGTCACATGAAATTTCATGAGTTTTTCCTTTGTGGGGGGACGGGTATACATATGTGTGTAAGGATGCTACCAATCCATGTCTATGAGGAGGCTGGAGGTGGATGTCCTTCCTCTACCATTTTTTACTTGGTTTTTCAAGACAGACTCCCTCACTGAACCTGGAGCTCACCGTCTGAGCTAGACTGAGTTAAATTGGGTAACTAACAAGCCAGGATCTACCCGTCTCTACATACTAGTTCTGGAATTGCAGGCGTGCATCACCACGCTAACTTTTACAGGGAGGCTGAGGATCCGAACTCAGGTCTTCAAGCCTGCCCAGCAGGCATTCTGTCTACTAAAGCCATCTCTGCTCTGCCCCAGAATTTCACATCTTAAACTCCGCTTCCCAACAATGCAGTGCTCTAGTCCCCTGGTAAAATGAGGGCTACAAAACTAGTCTCCAGAGAGCCATACCGTGTGCTGGTTTGAATGTGATGGCCCCTCCCCGTTTTCAGGCATTTGAACCAGTTGGTGGTACGGTCTTGTGAGGCCTGGGAGTTAGGGGTTATGACCTTGCTAGAGGATATATTTAACGGAGGACAGGTTTTGATGTAACCCATGTGCCATTTCCCAGTCTGTCCCTCCACCTCTTTGTCTGTCTCTCTCTGTGTGTCTATGTGTCAGTCTGTTTCTCTCTCTCTTCCTCTCCCTCTCTCTCCCCCTCCCTCCCTCTCTCTTCCTCTCCCTCTCTCCCCCTCCCTCCCTCTTTCTCTCCCCCTCTCTCTCCCCTCCCTCCCTCTCTCTCTTCCTCTCCCTCTCTCTCTCTCCCCTCCCTCCCTCTTTCTCTCTTCCTCTCCCTCTCTCTCCCCCCTCCCTCCCTCTTTCTCTCCCCCTCTCTCTCTCCCCTCCCTCCTTCTCTCTCTTCCTCTCCCTCTCTCCCCCTCCCTCCCTCTCTCTTCCTCTCCCTCTCCCTCCCCTCCCCCTCTTTCTCTCTTCTCTCTCTTTCTCTCTTCTCTTTCTCTCTTCTCTTTCGCTCTTCTCTCTTTCTCTCTCCTCTCTCTCTCCCTCTCTCCCCCTCCCTCCCTCTTTCTCTCTTCCTTTCCCTCCCTCTCTCTCCCCCCTCCCTCCCTCTCTCTTCCTCTCCCTCTCCCTCTCCCTCCCCTCCCCCTCTTTCTCTCTTCTCTCTCTCCTCTCTCTCTCTCTCTCTGCTACTTTTGATTGGATATATAATCTCTCTGCTGTTCCTGCCATCATACCTGTTTGCTGCCAGGCTCCCCACAGCTATCTTGGCTAAGAGAGTAAGGATCTATGAGAGGCAAGAAGGTACTTCCATTCAGCATGTCTTAGTAGCCAGTGTTGGTTCAAACTTCTGGAGTCTGACCCTAAGCAGTTTATTTTAGGCATATTTAACCACAGTTTGGTGAAAACTTTCCTGGTGATATTAGCTTAATCCCTTGTGCACAATAAAGCAAACATAATCTCTTTGAGGAGCAAAGTAAGCTAAATAAAGATCTGATGTGATTACATCATAATTCTTTGTAGAGTACATGTGACACCCTCCATAAAAATAGGTTCTATAGTCAAGCTCATAATGAGGGTCTGGGGAGGATCTGGTCTATGTGATCTTGGCCACACCGATAGCACAAACATTACCAGACGATTAACCACATCTGTTCCCGGCCTTCTGGCCTGATAACAGATTATGCATCGCTTCCATTGAAGGAACATCCCTGTATGTTTAATATTCCAGGTTTCCAGAACTTATCTGTGAGCATAAGGACCTCTGAGCCTCCTACAATAGTGGTGATGGACTCTTAACCATCTAGAACCATAACCCTAAAATCAACCTTCCTTTGTATAAGTTGCCTTGGCTATGGTATTTTATCACAGCAACATAAAGCTAACTGGTACATGGGTCCTCATGTCTCCAAATCCCTTGGTGTGTCACTATTAGGACACTCCCTGTGCCTAGGTCTGAAGTCTGTTTTCTCCAGAACCAGGCTGCTACGCTCTAAGACCCCACAAGCTCTAGCTGCCCACGAGTCAAACTTTTTTCAAACTTCCATACTCCCCGGGCCTCAGAGTGTTGCAAACAAAGGCAGTTTAAAGAGGAAACGAGACCTCTTCAACAGCTTCCAAAGCAATTGCACACTCCTCTATTGGCAGGAGAGTCCTGGCTAAGGGGCCTTCCAGACTGTGCATGCTCCATGCCGAGCAGCCCTCAGGGTTTCTTTGAGAAGTCAGACAGGAGGTGGAGAGGAAATGGAGGGAGGTGATTTCCAGCTGACTTTTTCAAGGCTGTCCGCAAAGTCAAGCAAACTTCATTTGGAGATATTCCCTAAAAGAGATTAGATATGAACGGGAAAAGGGAACTAAGTCAGGGGTGAGCATGAAGTGGGAGGAAAAGGATTAATTTGTACCCACATTGGATTTCGGAGGGATGGAATGAATTAGGAGATCTACCATCCATGTGGCTTGGTCCTAGCACCCTGACTAGGGTGAGAGGGAGTAAAAAAAGGACAGACAGACATACAGAATAGCTGGGGTAAGCAGGGGAGGGGGGATGTGCGTACTCTTGATGGAGTGGTACCAACAATGTAACAGTCTGGAACCTTGGAGCATTTATTATGTATGGGGTGGGGGTAGCTAGTCCTGCTAGGAGGGATAAGGAGCCTCTGTGGGAGAGCCGTCTTAGACTATACATCCCAAGGAGGAAGCTGCACTCGCTAGCTTCTGTGCACACTGGTCAGTCCTTTGTAAACACTCACACTTGGACCAAAGGAAGGTTTTGCCTTCCTAAGCCTGACCTGAATGAAAGGCTTTGCCTATTTCTCATGGATCTGATGCCTTGGTCTTTGACATGACCAACTCATGTCATACAATACATGTTCCATCCATGTTTCTCTCTCTTCCCTACATCAGCGGTTCTCCATCTTCCTAACGCTGCAACCCTTTATTACAGTTCCTCATGTTGCGGTGACCCCAATCATAAAGCTATTCCATTGCTACTTCTTGACTGTAATTTTGCTGCTGTTATGAACTGTAATGTAAATACCTAATATGCAACCCCCAAAGGGGTCACACCCACAGGTTGAGAACCACTGCCCTACAGGTTCGGCTAGAGAAATTAATACTTCTCTCATAAAGAGACACTGAAAAAAAAAAAAGTCTCAATTACTTAAGACTTGCAGTGATATAAACTGTATTCCTCCAAGCATTTGGGCCACGTGTGAGCATGCCTTATTTTATCTCTTCCAATAGGAAAAGACATTAAAACCCCAATCTCAATCTTTATCTTCCTCTTGACCCCTGTGTCCCTGGTACCTCAAAGCCACCTCTAGACTATGTTTTAATGACACAAACTCCATGTACCAATTTTAAGCATCCTCCAGGGCTGGTGAAATAGCTCAGTGGGCAAGGACACTTGCTGCACCAGCAGATAATCTGAGTTCTATCTCAGGACCACAGCCAGAGGAGGGAACCCACTCCTGACACTTGTCCTCTGCCTCCATTTACACCACAGAAACAGGAAGCGTCTATGGGGTGGTTTTTAGTGTCCTTATCACAGCTTTACCTTCCTGGGTTAGGCTCTTCGCCATCATGACAAAGACCTGAGAATGCAAATTAAAGAAAAGAAAGACTTATTTGGGTTGGTGGCTCCAGCCCACCATCAGCTGGATCTGTTGCTTCCGGCCTGAGGTGAGATAGAATAGCCTGGCGATGGGAGCATGTGTCAGAAGCTGCTTACTTCAAGGCAGCCAAGAGGCAGAAAGAATAGCAGGATGGAGTGAGGACCAGGATCCACCCTTTAAAGACACACGCGTACCCAGTCACATTCTTCCTCCAGCTAGATCACTTTTCACAGTTTGCCACCTACCAAGAATCTGTACAAACATTTTAGCCATCAGTGGATTAAAATGCAAGTTACGTGAGCACCCTGTGATCTAATCATTCTTAGAAAGCCCTCACAGCCACACCCAGAAGTATGCCTTACAAATCTCCTAAGGCATTCCTTAATCCAATCAAGTTGACATTCAAGATAAACCATCTGGCCACTTAAACCTACACTTGTGGAGCACCATCTGTCAGCTGGGTTAAGGAGCGGGATTAAAGGGGAATAAAGAGACAGTGATAAATGCTACAGGGCTCTTTAGTTGAGCCACATCCGGTCGAGCCCGTGAATCGGATTTCTCTTCAGTTTGGAACCAACTCTGTCTGCTTCTCTGGGGAGCGGGCATACAGATAAGCCGTTTGCCAGACTGCCAAGGCTCAGGCTCTCATCTCTCGTGCCACCTGCTCTTTCTTTAGGAACATCTTTCCACCACTAGTGCCTCTTCTCTTGTAATGGAAATTTGCCAAGCACCAAAGCTTTCAGTCACATGCTGGCTGGGACTAGAGGAACTCTGGAGCACACACTGCAGACCCCTGGGTAGGTATCTCTTACATCTAGCAGTGTGGGCGTCAACTGTGCTTCAGGGGAAGGGGAAGGTCAGCATCTAGAAACCTCACCTTCTATTTGGTCCACAGATGTCCCTGCTGGATCTCTAAGCCATTTAAACAGAAAGGACAAACCCAAGCAAGTGATAAATACTTGCAGGCGAGGACTGGCCCCAAATGCTCCCTGATCTTTGTGGGGTGAATCATGTTCCTCGCTGCTTGATGCTCTTCGGTGGCTTCTCCGTGTTCTCTATGTGCAGTCCTGAAGGGGTTCAGCTCTCCCACCCCCACAACTGAGCTTAGGTTTCAGTTCTCTGAGAAGGGCTAAACCAGCGTCTTCCCCAAGGAAGGGCGATTTATGCGCAACTTCCCTACATTCGGGGCTGAGGGTGGGAACAAACACAAGGCTCAAGTCAGCCTCCAGTGTCTCAAGGACAAATCCAGCAGCCCCCTCTGGGTCACGTTCGGACTTGCCCAACCTTGTACAAGTGTGTCAAACAACGATAAAGACGAAACTTCAGACAATTAGAAATACGCTAATGTAACTGCTGCTTGCTTAACCAATCATATTTGAGGTGACCTAACTTGGAAACTCCCCTTAACTGTGCTTAAAAGAAGTCTGCACGCTCCTCTTGGGGTTGTCACCATTTTGTACAGGTGCCCAACCCTACTTATGTTGGTATAATAAATGCTCTCTGCTCTTCCATACTATTTGAGTCTGGGGTCTTCGGTCAACATTTCCCTGAACCCTACAACCCATCCTTATCAAGCCCCCGTCTGGATCCCCTCTGCCTTCTCCAACTTCCCCTGCTTCTTGAACTGTGCCTCCTCCCTGCCAGGAAATCCCTTATCTCCCCAGCCTCTTCCTACTCATCCTTAGATCTCCTCTGAAACATCATCTGCCCCTCCCAGATGTCAAGGCTAGGTCAGCTCTTCTGTGCAGGCATTCTGACAGCATCCCCCACTGCCCCTGCAGCACTTACAAGATCCTAAGGAAAGAAGTGATACTCACGTCCCTTCTCTAAAATAGCATAGCATTTACGTATTAGTTATGCTCATATTCTCGCAAAGATCAGATGGGCTCTGCATTACTTACAACACCAAGCACAATGCAATGTGACATAAATCACTTATGTGCTAATTAAAGCCTAGCAACAAGGAAAAGGTCTATACATGTTCAGGACTGATAAATGCTTCCCTGCTTGTTTAGTGTGTGTGCATGCATGTGATGAGCTTGTGTGTGTGTGTGTGTGTGTGTGTGTGTGTGTGTGGTGTACTCATCCATGTGAATGCCTGTAGAGACCAGAAGTATATGCTGAGTGTCTTCCCCCATCACTCTCTACCTTATTTGTTAAGACAGGGTCTCCCACTGAACCTGGAGTTCACCATTTTGGCTAGGTTGGCTTGCTATCAAGCCCCTGTGATTTAAGGGTGCTGCCATACCAGCCCTGCAGATACAGGCATGTGCCAAAGCATCTGCCATTTGCATAGGTACTGGGGATCTGAACTTGGATCCTTATGCTTGTGCAGCAAGCACTTTACCTACCGAGCCTCCTCCCCAGCCCTTCTCCAAATACGTCTCATCCACAGTTGGTCAGAACCATGTATAGGACCCATAGATCTTAAGGGCTGACAAGATTTAGCTAACGTGTCTAGACGGAGCATGAACTTCATTTGGTCCATTGGAAACCATGTCTGTTAGGATTTCTGCTTGTCTTTTCATCTAATACAATGACAAGTGCATAGCAAGAGCTCAAAACTATCTATTGGTTGTGTAAATAAGTTGAGAGGGATCAAATACTAACAAAAGAACTCACAATTTCCTGCCCACCCTGGCTTTGTGGTCTCCTATTCTTGCAAATGTCAGTCTCGTTCTTCCTACATGACTTAACAACACTCTTCTGCCATGCCTGGCCAGGGCTCACACTAACAAACACTGAGTACAATCAAACAAGCCTCATTACTTCGGGTCCTCATTGTCATTCAGGTACTGTAGTTTCTGTCCCTCTCTCCCCACAAATCAAGCTCTCCCTCTCTTCCTGGGAGCTGTCAGCCTCAACCTTTGAAATGCCATTTTTTCCTAGAAAACTCTGCTCTTAAAAGAAAAATCAAAACTATTAAACACTCTGTGCTGGTCCATCTTTTCCTCTGCATAATCAATGTGTTAGAACAAATCTTCCTTGACGTACTCTGGATCTTGGTCTCAGTTATGACCACACTGCGTGGGCTTGTGTGTAATCTAAGCACACCCAAACTGGGGGTAGCACTTCTGACATTACACTCCACAGTTCTGACTACCTGGTTATCCATGGTGAGGAGAGAGGATGAGGCAGCATCAGGATTTAGCTAAGGATAGAGAGTTAAACTTGGATTCCTATTCTGGGAGTCTTGTTTACCAACTATAGGACCCCTGAGTTAGAGACCCTGATCAGCTTGTCTGCCAGCTCCACAGAGCCTCACATCATCTGAGAGAAGAGTCCAACTGAGGAGTTGTCCCGATCAAACTGGCCTGTAGGCATGTCTGTGAGAGATTATATTGATTGCCAATTGATGTAGGAGAGTCCAGCCTACTATGGACAGTGCTACCCCTAAGCAGGTGATCCTGAAGTATTTGAGAAAGGGAGCTGAGGATGAGAGCGCCTAAGAGTTAGCCAGAGAGCAGCATCCTCTGTGCTTCCTGTTCTGCCTATCCGATGTGAAGTGAGCACCTTGGATGAATGTAATAGGGTATGGAACAGCAAGTGAAGAGGCCTTCAATTCCTGCTTTGATTTCTTGTCCTGATGTCCCTCAATGGGGGTGGGGCAGGCCAGGACTACAACATATTCTAAGGTGGACAAAGTCTTTCCTTCCCTCCCCTCTGTTGCTCTTGGTCAATTTTTTTGTTGTTCTTATTTTCTTTTTTAGCAAAGGACTCTACAATTCTATGATTCTTTGTACAAACTTCAATGACGAATTTGCTTATCTGGAAACAAAATGCAGCCATGCATTTTGTAAATTAATTCATTAACTCTGAAACATTCCTGCACTGCCTTCTGTGGGAACCTCAACATATCTGTGCTAGCTTTTAGTCAGGGCTTGGTGTGAAATCACCTTAATGAGATTTTGAATTGGCTGCAGAAGCAAACCTCTGGGCATGTGTGAGTGGAAGTTCTTAGATTGGGTAGATAGGAAAAGTGTCCCTCAAATAGAAGGTACAAGATGTTTATTCTTCATCCAGATATCATCAAGAAAGCCTTTCTGGAGAGGTTGTGACTGAGTTAATATCACAAAAAATGAGGTAACTAAAGAGAAGAAAATCTAAAGTAAGACACGGGAGAGAAGCTCGCCATGCTATGGTGGCGAGGTGTTGAATGTTCCAGCAGGAGTATTGACTCATGTAGGGGAAAAAGAAGTAAGGTCTGAAGCTTGAAATGTGGCTGAGGTCAGATTGTGAGGGACACGCACACAAGCACACATGCACAACGCGCGCGCGCACCCACAGAGAGAGAGAGAGAGAGAGAGAGAGAGAACAGGCTAAAGAGCCTGCAATAATTCTTAGAAGCTCTATGTCAGATGTGGAGCCACAGATTTGCTTCTGCAGGCAATTTTAAGTCTCATCAAGATGGCTTCACACAAGACCCTGACTAAAACCAGTGCAAACATGTTGAAGTGCTGGAGAATGCTGTGCAGGAGTTTTCCAGAGTTAACAAATGTAGAGTTGCTTTCCAAATACTTGGGAAAAATTAAATAAGTGTGTGCCAGGGTTTGCCTGTGAAGTGTCACCCACGGGCTCATGAGTTTTCACAGTTGATCCCCAACTGGTGGTCCTGCTTGGGGAGGTTATGGGACCTCACTGGAAGAGGAGGTCTTGCATGAGTTCTAGTTGGTCTTAATAATAAATACCCAGGGCCAGATATCAGGGTAAATGTGGAAAGATCAAAGAGACAAAGGAGTAAGCCACAGCCAACTCTTACCTTGATAAATCCTCAGCTGAAAAAAGGGTTGAGTTCCTGTGTCCTCCTGCCTTATATTCCTCTCTCCACCCAGCCATATCACTTCCTGTCTGTCTGTACAGACCTCCAGACCTCTATGGTTAACTAGTGGCTAGCTCTGCCCTCTGATCTTCAGGCAAGCTTTATTTGTTAGAGCACAAACAAAATATCACCACGAGGAGGATCATGGGAGGAGGTGTTTACAGGGTACAGCCTGTCCTGTTTTTAGCCTTCTATCCACTTCCGGACCCACCAAGACATAAGGAGTCTCTGCCGCCTGTGTCTGCCACTATGCACCCAACCCCCTCACGATGTACTGGATTGAGGCTGTGACCAAAGCAAGTTCTCCTCCATCGAGTTGCTTTTCTGTGCTATTTCATCACAAGGATGAGAAGGATAAATCAAACAGTGAGTAGAGAGGGCTCCTGGGTATTTCCTCCTCAGAGATGTGTACGCTCAGTACTTCAGAATAAGACCATATTTAGAAGACGAGCCTTTGTGGTTGGTAGGATCTAGAGTGGAGTTTATCCTAAATTAGGATGGGCCCTGAGTCCTTGTAAGAAAAATGAAATAAGACACAAAGGGAAACAGAGAGGAGAGTCATAAGGAAACAGAAAGGTTGGCACCATGCAGCTGCACGCCAAGGAATGCCAGGATTGCTGGCAGGAGGCGGATTATAACGGGGGAGCACAGAAGGGATGGCCTTCCCCTCAGGGCATCTCCCCCACTCATCATGAAATGCCGACTGCACAGTCTCGCACAGGTGGAATTCAGGCTTCCACAGCTGCTACGGATTCAGAAGGGCAGCTCGGCTCACACCTTGATCTCGGCCATCAGGTCTCTGAAACCCTGGCAGCACATATGCCCATCGATTCAGGTATTCTCTCACAGAAGACTTAGGGAACTAATATATTGGGGTGTGAAGGTAGATTATTTAGGGCAATGAGTCTAGAGATGGAGCAGTGAGTTCGTTGTGGGATGTTTTGACAATCCAAGTTATTTCTCCCCTCCCATTGGTTCTGTGAGTTCTACTTCATCAAGCAAGCACTGTAGCATTTCCCTGTGTTGATTTCGTATAAGCTCCACGTACATCAGAGGTTCTCAAGCCGTGGGTTGAGACCCCTTTGAGGGTCAAATGGCCCTTTCACAGAAAACACAGATATTGACCTTACGATTCACAGCAGTAGCAAAATTACAGTTAGGAAGTAGAAATGAAGTAACTGTATAGCTGGGGGGTTCCCACAACATGGAGAACTGTATTAAAGGGTCCCAGTATGAGGAAGACTGAGAACCGCTGGTCTACATGATCTAGATGCTATTATTATTGCTTCAACGCCCCCATAAAAAGTTACCTTGAAGTTTAATTTCCATTGTGAGATATTAAGATGAGAAACCCTGCTCCCAGTGGGACATGTTTATCATCCACCCCCTTCCACACTCAAGGAGAATCACAGGAGAGGAGGTGAAACAAAACTGTAAGAGCAAGGGGCTAGGAGGAGTGAGGCTGCCTTCTAGCCAAGGCGTGGCCATTGCGCTCACAGCTCAGAACACCCGTGGCTGCCTGCAGATGACCTAGCCCATCAGCGTGGATGGGAAGGGACTTAATGAGGCCTCCCCCCTAGCTGAGGAGGTGACGACTCTCTGGGGAAGGAAGTCCCTTTCCTCAAGGCTGGTGAGTTGCTCCCCCCAGAGAAAGGGCACCTCACCCATGTACTTGCAAACAATCCTAATTAAACTCTCTGAGTCATGAAACAGATAGGGAGCGTGTGTTGGAACAAAGAAGGGTTGGGGGGGGTGCGGCAGGGAATGGGGAGAGAATACGGTCCAAGGTACACACTGTATACCTGCATATTCTATGCACCTATAGAAATTCTTAAAGAATAGATCAAAGATTACTTAAGAAAAGAAGTGAGCCCTTTGGTGGTAACGAGGTCATGAGACAGAGCCTTATTAATAAATCAACCCTTCCTAGGTTGGTGGGTTAATGACTTAATGCACTGTCTGGAGGGTTCACTGTTGGAAGAGTCAATTTGATTCCATCACTTGTTTTCACCCCTCTCACCGCCTGATCCCTTATGGCGCCAGCAAAAAAAGCCACCACCAGGGGGCAGCCTCTTGACCTTGATCTCCCAGCCTGCTGAACTAGGAGCTGACTAAACCTTTATTCTTTAGAAGTCACCCAGTCTCCAGTATCTGGATACAGCAATAGAAAAATGGGCTACGATGAATATTATTAGCTGCAGAAAAAAATAAATGGGTCTGAATTTTAGGCATCATGAATTCTAAATTCCAATGGAAAAGTTTAAACATTAAAAAATGTAGTTCAGCATTTGTAACTGTTGTATCTAATCAAATTTAATGAGTCTACTTCCTTCTTGAATGAGTCCTTAAGGACCTGCCCTACACACTGGGTATTTTGTTTCTTCCTTCTGTTTTTGTGTGGCCTGGCCTTTTGATCATTCTGGAAGAACTGACTGGGCTCCTGGTGAGCTTAGAATTCCAGGTTTAGTCCTGTGCCTGCCCCACCCCTATTGAGGGACATCAGGACAGGAATTCAAAGCAGGAATTGAAGGCCTCTCCACTTGCTGGTCCATACGCTATTACATTCAACCAATGCGCTCACTTCATAGCTGGTAGGCACAGCTGGAACCACAGAGGATGCTGCTCTCTGGCTGACTCTTAGGCTCTCTCATCCTCTGCTCCCTTTCTCCAATACTTCAGGATCACCTGCCTAGGGGTGGCACTGCCCCTGGTAGGCTGGACTCTCCTACATCAATTGGTAATCAATATAAGCTCTCACAGACATGCCTACAGGCCAATTTGATCTGGAGAACTCCTCGGTAGGGCTCTTCTTTCAGAAGATGTAAGGCCCTGTTTGCTGAGCAGGGTCTCTAACTCAGGAGTCCTAGGTCTTTTTGCCAAATTCCATGCCACATGCCACAAAACATTCCAAGCTAGGTTGTACGAAATAGTCACAGACCAACTTTTTAGCGTACAGAAGGGAATCAATCAAATCCCACACTTGCTCTTAGACAGCCCAAAGCTCCAGGCCACCCCCACCCTCCAAATCTGATCTTGATAGATAGACAAGCAACGAAAACTTCTAAAACTAAACAGCCAGCAGTCTCCTGACCCACCCATCACCAAGTCCTCTTATAATGAGGAGTCTGGCCCAGAAGCTCACACACAGTACACACCTGAACGGGTCCAGACTCGTCATCAGCCTCAGAAGAACAACACCTCACATGTACAGAAACCTCGAGTGGTTGGTTTGGTCCACACTGTTTGTTGTTGTTTATGTTTTTTATCTTTTCTTTTGATTTTCTTTTTTTATTGATATTTTTTGAGCTCTACATTTTTCTCCGCTCCCCTCCCTACCTCTCCCCTCCCCCCTTCAATCCTCCCCCAAGGTCCCCATGCTCCCAATTTACTCAGGAGATCTTGTCTTTTTCTACTTTCTACTTCGTATGTAGATTAGATCTATGAAAGTCTCTCTTAGTATCCTCATTGTTGTCTAAGTTCTCTGGGATTGTGGTTTGTAGGCTGGTTTTCTTT
>LOEQ01000046.1:5230-15254 GCA_001685075.1 Bramus lutescens | reverse complement strand
TCTCTCTCTCTCTCTCTCTCTCTCTCTCTCTCTCTCCCTCCATCTTGTCTATCATGTCTGTCTTCCACCCTCCCTCCTTTACTGTTATATGTGGTGGTCAGGGGGTGTCCTATAGACAGACTTTCTTTTTATGGAGGACTCTAGTACAATCTAGAAGGGCATTTAGATTACTAGTCAATTACTTGTCCTCCATGGTGGTTACATGGACATTTGTGTACACAATTTCATCCAGATATAATCTAGTTTCTATGTAAAAATCTCGGTGTGTATTATATTCATTACAAAATGACTCCTTTCTAACTAGCCCTAAGACATTCACAAATAAAATTCAAATGAGGTGTCTTGAACTGGACCCTGGAAAGTCCTGACAAAATACTCAAATGCCAAAATGTCATTCTGTCTGTCACATCTTTTTCCAATAATTTATCACGGGCTCCTCATACTCTCTAGAAGTTTGGCTCCTTGTGGACACCCTCTTCACTTTATTGAGGGCTAATTTTACTTTCTCATGCCCTCAGTTAGACCCTAAGCTCCCCCTGAGGGAAGGCTGTATCTCTTTCATCTGTGCATCCACCTCTGAGCACACTGAGAAAAGCTCCCTTTCCGAAGAATGATCCTCCAGTTGTGACCTGTCATGGCTCAAGACAAAACGAACATGGTCACAAGAAGAACACAGTGACTGAACCAACAGTATCGAGAGGAAAATGAGACATGTCTTAGACCTGAAGGAGAGGAGAATTTTAGTAAGAAGGCCTATGGACAAACATTCTCGCCACAGCTTAGCATGTGGAGGCTGTGGGGAGAAAAGGATCCATTCGAACACGGACACAGCTCCAGAGCAGGGGAAAACAGCCAAGACAGCTGAATAAAGAAAAAGGTGAATGGATTCAGCTTCTTCAAAACACAGAAACTTAGGAATGACTCCTCCTAATCCTCTGTGTAAGACCCGCTTCTAGGAAGGGGGACCTGCGGGCTCCGGTTTTTCTGGAGCACAACTCTTCGTGCCTGGAAACCAAGTTTCACACAGAACCATACCCAAGCTGCTGACTAAGGAGTGGTCTCAGGCTCCCACAGTCTTTGATGTTCTAGCCAGAGAGAAGCTCAGTTGTCACCAAGGTCTTTACTCTTTGTCATGACATGGGGATGATCCTCTTAGAAAAATGCCTTTGATTCCCACCCAGAAGACATCATCGAAGCCAAGTTCTGACACAGAATTCAGTCTTTAACATAGCATATAAAAGGCTGAGACCCCAGCAATGTTTAGATTCAGTTTGGTCCACAGAGTTGGGTTACATCATCCAGTGATTTACATCTCTATCTTTGACCATTAATAAGTTAGACTGTCGCTTTCTGCTCTAAGTTCATGCACTTTAGTGTCTAGGGAAATTTATAACCTCCATGGAAATGCCAATCACACCGCAGAAATTGCCAGTCCACAGGGAATATGTTGACCCCTTGCTTGGTCATTTCCCAGTTTCTTCTCTTTTTCTTTAGACAACTTCCCTCCGTAGACTTTTTTCAAACTTCTGCTTTTATAGATAAACTATTACCAATATCCAAGATGTATTTGAATATAGTGTCACTCAAGCTGACCTTAAACTTACAGCATGCCTCAACCTCCAAAGTGCTAGATTATGGGTGCTTTGTACTGCATCCAGTTATTCTATAGCTTTTATTTATTTATGTTTCTTACATTTATAAAGGAAGAATAAAGAGTCCCTCCAGAACTGAATCTAATTTTTAAAATGATGGAGTTAAGAAAAAGCAGAAGAAAGAGAAACAGAGAGCCTGTCGGAGCGAGGATTTGGTTCATGCTTCACTTAATTGCTAATTCCCAGTGGCCTCTTCTGCTTGTTTTTAGTGGGAGAGAAGATCTATGCTTCGACCTGGAATGAACTTGGGGTGATAGATGGCCCAGCCACTTGATAATTATGTTCTGCGCGTGTGAAGGCAACTTCCCTGGCTTGCACTGAAAGCTAAGCTCAGCTGATTCCTAATCCCCACAAAGGCCAGAGGCAGCGCTCCTGCGTGTGACTTTAAATGCCAGCATCTCTTCATCTCTCTAAAGGATGCTGTGTTTGGTAAACTCTCTGTCCTGGATTTCGCAGCGGATGCTTCATACCTCACTACAGAATGCACATTTGGAAGTAATTATCCAGCTTTGTAAGATGTTTTTGTTTAGTGGCATGTGTTCTTAGACATCAAAGTAAATATTCCTTTGAAAACAAAATACAAGTAGGCCAAAGAAAATATGCCTTCTGTCCTACCGCACATAAATAATCATCCATAATTTGTTCCCCTACATCTTTCCAACACCTTATATGTGAAAGAGTTGCAATGAACCAGATGTCTGTGTCCCCAGCATCAACTTATTAAAGCCATAGCCCCAGTGCAATGGTATTGGGGGTATTAGACTTCAATACGGCTGGAGCCCTCAGCATGGAATTAGTGCCCTGGTTGGAGGAAGAGACTGCAGATGGTGTTGTGGTCTGAATGGGGCATGCACACTGCAGGCTCATGTGTATGAATACTTGGTCCCCAGCTTGCAGTTCTGTTTTGAGAGGTCATGGAACTTTCACAGACGGGACATTGATGGAAGAAGTGTGTCACTTATTAGATAGCATACATGTGTGTATGCTGATACCCATGAGCATGTGGAAACCAGAGTTTTCCTAGGTCACTGTCCACTTTATACATTGAAGCAGGGTCTCTCACTGGAACCCAAATCTGGATGTCAGGTTACTCTACTAGTCTACCTAATCCTCTTGCCCTGGGGGTTCCCCGTCTCTGCCTCCATTTTGTTAGGTGGATCACTGCACCTAGAGGGGTCCTGAGGATCCGAACTCCTGCTCTCCTGCTTGTATAGCAGGCACTGTCACTCTTGAACCATCTTCCAGCCCCTGGACTGTGCTTTCAGGGTTTAGCCTGCCACCCTTTGCAATCCCTGCAATGGCAGGTGTCTGAGGTGCTTCACACCTAGGTGCCTGGCACCCACTACCATCAGGGTGCTAGGTACCAGATGTTTGTAAGGGCCACATTCGCACTGAATGTATGCTGCTCCTGCTTTGAAGCTTTGGGGGGAGAAGGAAATGTTCTTATTCAGGACTCTTGCTCGTTTTCTTGTTTCTCTGTGTAGCCTGACTGTCCTGGAGCTCGTTCTGCAGACCAGGCTGGCCTTGAACTCACAGAGATCCACCTGCCTCTGCATCCAGAGTGCTGGAATTAAAGGTGTGCACCAGCACTACCCATTTTTCCGAACTCTTCAGAAGACAAGAACAGCATTCGGTTGTGCCCATGGTTCCTTGTAGTTCTGATACTAAAGCTGCTACATGAATTATGGTCTCAGCATAAAGCACCCCCCACACAGGCTCAAGTGTTTGAGCACTGTGGTGCTGTCTTAGGCGGTTATAGAACCTTTGTGACATGGCATCTCATTGGAAGATGTCAGCGTAAGGGACATGGATAGAAGGTTAGAACATTCCTAGTTTCAAAGAAATGACTCTCTCTGCTTTCAAGAGGCTGCAGGTCACACCAACCCCCAGTGAGCCCCAGCTGCCATGACAGTGTGGGGGGAAAGGTATCCTTCCCCTAAGTTGCTTCCATTGATTATTTTGCCCTAAAGATCACAAAAATGACTGACTAACACCCTTGTCCTTGGCTCTCTGCCTCCAATAGCCTCAGTCTCCTGAGAGGACATGGAGGAGATGTGAGTGAAACGTCCTCTAATTTTTCAGAGCAGCTGAAACCAACCACATCTGTGACCACATCCGTGAGACTAAATGCGCATAGTAGGTATTGACAGCAAGGGCTGGGCCTGGCTATCAAAAGTCCGTATTTGCGCAAAGCTGGGAAATGTCATTCTACTGACCCTTCGGGTTTCTTTCTCTTCCCCCAGCTCAGAAAAATGGTATCCTTCTCCTAGATCTTTGAAGTGTGTAGCTAGGATGATCCCTTGACATATACAGGGAACCACTACAGACAAACTCTTAGAGTGTAGCACTGGACACTTCAGACGTCCCTGCTGGGCTTGGGACAGCTGCTGGCAAATTGCAATACTTCATTGGGGGCATCTGCAAAGCTTGCAATCAGGATTCTCATTTGTTTACGGGAAGTAGACTCGAATCGCTCTGAACAAGTTCTCAGAAAGGAAAAAGCCCAAACCGTCTTCAGGGTCCCAGCTCCTTGGACACAGAATTGCCATCTGCACGCTGCATGCCACCTCCATCAGAGAAACCTGCAGTTGAGAGCCACTGCCTCTCGCTTTCAGGACATGAGACGGTTGTGTGCAGCGAGGGGCGTGCTGAAGTCAGTAGAAAATTTGGCTAAGGACTGGGATGGCAGCTCAGTTAGCAAACTGCCTACTGTGCAAACCCGAGGCCTTGAGTCCAGAACCCACGTGAAGCAGGTGCGGTGAGACACGTCTGTGACTCCAGCTGGAATGGTGGGAATGGGGACACAAGAAGTTCACTGTGCAGCCAGCCCAATGAGGGGATGAACTCCACGGCCAATGAGAGACCCTGCCTCCAAAGAGACTGTGAGAAACCAGGCATGATGCCACCCAGCACAGCTACGATCCCAACCCTCCAGGAGGTGGAAGTCAAGTTCCTCACTGGCTACATAGTGACTTCCAAGCTAGCCTGAGATACGTTGAGACCCTGTCTAAGAAAAGATGGAGTTCAATTAGAGAGGACATTGAATATTGACCTCTGAACTCCATACACTCATGTGGATACATACATGCACCTACCTACACATGGATACACTAGCAGAAATATGTACATATGTCATACATGCAAAAATAATTTCGAAACATAAAAATTAATAAAGCCTGGCTAAATGTCCCTTGTGTCTGTGCATCTGTGACACAGAAAGGTCATAGATGTCTCCCTCGATATCTAGAAACACAGTCCAGTCCCGTACTTTGGAATGTAAATGCCACAGGATCCACACCAAACCCTCCTTGGATGCACTAAAGAAGGAACCTGTAATGTAGCTATTTCCTCTGGGTTGGATATGATCATCACCATCTAGAACCAAAAAGCTGTGAGGACCCAGACCAGGACGTCATGCATTGGGCCTATTGACAGTGCTCCCAGAGAGGGAAGAGGGCTGATGATGAGTGTTCAGACCTTCCCTCCCCAAGAGTCCAATCCCCATTTTTTATTGAATTATTTATTCTTTTGATGTCAGGCTACAGACAGAGAACCTAGGGAACGAAGAGGACCCTAAGAGAGACATACATGGATCTACACAGGAAGGTGAAAAAGACGAGCTCTCCTGAGAAAATTGGGAGTGTGGGGTCATGGGAGAGGATAGAAGGAGAGGGAGGAGGAAGGGGGGAGTGAAGCAAAAAAGAATAGAATAGCTTCATTAAAAACAATAAAAAAGAGTCCAATTCCCTAGACCACAAGGGGCAAACAACAGCCTATTGAGGGACTTCTCATGCTGTAGATGCCTGTAAACTAACCAGTCAGGGACTTCCTGGCGATATAGACCCCTGTTAGTCACCCATGTTCCTCTGACTAACGCCAATGGACTCATTGGTTCAGCAGGTTGAACGGAATCTCCACCTGGGCTGAACCACTACCTCTTTACATCTTTGGAAACCCACCCAACACAGACCAAGAGCAAATATGGGCCACTCTATGCACTTGACACTAATCAATCTTAACTGGGGTAAGAAACGCAAAGACAAGATTTAATCTTTTCTTTTCATATTAATTTTTGTTAGCATACAAAATAATAGATGGGTTCCATCATGATATCATCATATATAGACATTGTTGTACAGTGCTTAAATTCACCCCCATGCTACCTCTTCTTGTCTCTTCTCTCCTACCTGCTGGTTCCCTTCCTGTCTCTGAACAGATCCCTTTACACTTCCATGAGAATATAATATATATATATATATATATATGAGAGAGAGAGAGAGAGAGAGAGAGAGAGATTGAGTTATATTGAGATATATATGTCTAGATTTCACATATTAAATAAACACGACATTCAGACTTTCTTCCCTCCATTATCCTCTCCTGTTCTCTACCTCCTCTTAGGCCCCTTTCTCATTCTTAATAGTGCCCTGTCTACTTTTATGTTGTGTGTGTGTTAATGTGTGTGGGTGTGTGGCATGTGTGTATACACAAGTGTACGTTCTGATGCATACAAGAAAAAGTATGCAATACTTGTGTGGTACTTTGAATGCAATTGGCCCCCATAATCTCATCAGGAGTGTGGCTTTGTTGGAGTGGGTATGGCGTTGTTTGGAGGAAGTGTGCCCCTGTGGGGCTGGGCTTTGAGGTTTCCTTTGCTCAATAAGTCAGTTAACTTCCTGTTGCCTGCAAAATGTAGGACTCCTCTCCAGCACCATGTCTGCCTTCATGCCTCAATGCTCTCCGCCATGATAATAAAGGACTGAACCTCTAAACTATATGTGAGCCACCCCCAATTAAATGCTTTCTTTGTAAGAATTGCAATGGTGGGGCTGGAAAGATGGCTGAGAAGTTAAGAGCACTGGCTCGAGAAGGTCTCCAGGACTCAAGTTAAGGGTCGTACTACATGGTGACTCACAACAGCCCATAATGAGATCTGGTGACCTCTTCTGGCATGCAGGCAGAACACTGTATACATAATAAATAAGTAAATCTTAAAAAAAAAAAACTTGGCAAGATTATGATGTCTCTTCACAGCAATAAAAACCTTAAGTAAGACAATCTGTCTAACTGAATTTGCTTTATTCACTTGATAGGATGTTCTCCAGTTTCTCCTGTCTTCCTGTAAATGACATCATTTCACCCTCATTCCCAGCTCTGTAAACCCCGTGGTGGACTTGCACTGTTCCTCCTTCATCCAGTCACCCACTGAAGGACATCGAAGCAGGTTCCAACTCTTCCCAGAAGCATGGTGTCCAAGAGTGAGATGGGTGCTCATGCACCCCTCTACCCAGTGTCATCGAGTACCTTCACTTGCAAATGCCACAGACTTTCCTTCAGTTGTGAGGATGAGTAAGACAGAGGCTTACTGTTTAGAGAGGGGAGGTGGTTATGCGTTCAAAGTGGAGGCGCTCTGACTTGGACACATGCCCTGGCTCGCACAGGTCCTTACAAGAGCTTACAGAGAATGCTAGTTCCTAGAACTGGACATTAAATCCCAACTGAGAATTCACAAATGCAAACAACTACCTGGAGCTGGCCTCTCCAGCACCCCACAGTATCCATTAGAACGACCTGTAGCTGGCCTCTCCAGTACCCCACAGTAACCATTAGAGCAACCTGTAGCTGGCCTCTCCAGTACCCTACAGTAACCATTAGAACAACCTGTAACTGACCTCTCCAGTACCCCATAGTAACCATTAGAACGACCTGTAACTGGCCTCTCCAGTACCCCCACAGTAACCATTAGAACACCGTGTAGCTGGCCTCTCCAGCACCCCACAGTAACCATCAGAATGACCTGTAGCTGACCTCTTCAGTACCCCACAGTAACCATTAGAATAACCTGTAGCTGGCCTCTCCAGTACCCCAACAGTAGCCTTTAGGCAGATGGACTTAGTGCACTCAAAGCTGGGATGATAAACCTTCAAAGAAGTATCCAGATAAGAAGTCGCATCACCCAGGAACAGTACTGTGGTGGTTTGAATACAAATGGTCCCCAAGGGCCTGTAGGGAATGGCACTGTTAGGAGGTATGGCCTTGCTGGAGTAAGTGCTGTGTTGTTGAAGGAGCTGCATCACTGGGGGCAGGCTTTGAGGTCTCAAATGCTCAAACCACACCCAGTAGCGAAGTCTCTTCCTGCTGCCTGCAGATCCAGGTATAGAACTCTGAGCTCCTTCTCCTGCACCATACTTCCCACCATGATGACAACAGACTAAACTTCTGAACTGTAAGCCAGCCCCAGTTAAATGCTTTCCTTTGTAAGAGTTGCCATGGTCATGGTGTCTCTTCACAGCAATAAAACCCTAAGACAAGGACCAAAGCATAAACCTTTTGCACTCCTCTCCTGATGCTGAGGTAACCACATAACTCTCGGCATTTAAAGTCTTCAAAGGAAGTGACAAGGATACCTGTTTTCTGACAGAAAAATAAAAAATCAGCCTACTATACACAGTATTGGGAACGTCTTCATGAGATGGCATCTGTGATGGGCACACTCTGCGTGTTCTATGAGCAACCTGTGTTAAGTATATGGAGTATTGAATGAAAGGAGATAGATTACTGCCTAACTACATTCTCCAACAAGCATTTAGAAACTTCTAGGGTGTGACATGTAGAGGTTATACAATTTGGTTCTCTAGAGATCAAAGAATTCAGCCCAGATAGTCACTGAATCTGAGTCTCATAAACCATCTGGGGTTTGCAAAAGGATCCCCAAGCCTTCATACAATGGTGTCACAAGTAGCTGGCTGTCTCTGCTCACCTCGACACAGTAGAAGACCTGACCTTTACCACAGGGATTCTATTTCCACTAACAGACAAGAAGAAACCCTGTGTATGAGTTTATAGCAAAAAAAATTGTACTCACATCATTGAGGGTATTAAAATCATAGATAGGGATTTGCAACGGTCGCCATCATTGTCTAAGGACGGCACTCAAAACATTAGCATTAGTGGCTCTGTTTTTCAGCCAATTGCTGTCATTTTGCTTCCCATGAGCCGAGAGGCATTTTCTGCTTTTATTTTGATCCCCATGGCAGATATAAAGAAGCCAGCCACAGTGCTGGAATCAGCATCCAAAGGCATTGCCGTATGTTGCCTTGCATTGCACAGAGCCAGCTTCAAAGCTCTGAGTTATCTTTCCAGCCCTGGAACGGAACCTTCAGCCACTTTATTCAAAACCCTCTTAAAGCATGAGGCCTTCCAGGACTGAGAAGACAGTAGCTAAAGCACTTGACACAGAAACGTGAGGACTCAAGTCTGGTTCCCAGAGCCCACACAAAGACAGGCTTGATTGCATGTATCCACAATCCCAGGGCTCCTAGAGCAAGCTGGGAAGTAGAGTCAGGAGCATGCCTATAAGTTTACAGGCCAATCAGCTTGGCGTACACATCTGTGAACAAGAGACCCTGTCTTAAACACCCCAAGATTGTGTTCTGACCACCGCATGCTCATGCACACACACACTCTCTCTCTCTCTCTCTCTCTCTCTCTCTCTCTCTCTCTGCTTCCAAGTTCTTTGACTTCTCAGAAGACGACATTGGCATTTTTTGCTTGTTTATTTGTTTTGTTTTGTTTCCCCATCAATCTTAACCAAAGTGGGTCCCCAGAAAACCTCATATATTGCACTCCAAGACAAGAGAGAGAGCACAGGAGGTTGCTCAGTAGTCCTCAAAGGTCACCATAGGAAGGACTCCCCCTCCCAGAAGGCTACTGCTGACAAGGCCAAGTACCTGCTGCGGTTAAATAGAAGTGTGTGCATGGCATCTGATTAACTGCCAGCCACAAGACTGGCAGATATCCGCTAAGGCACCCAGCACTGCTATCTCCACCACAGGATAGATTTTATATTCAAATGCTTAACCACTCAGAAATATCTAAATACCCAAAAGCCCCTACTACTTTCCATTGCAGACAAGCAGAATTACTAGAACGTGTAATAAATATAAGCTACGCTCTGTTCTTGGGAGAGAATCGATGATTAGCTATGCAGAGGGTTGTAGGGAACAACAAGAAGAATGGGAGTAACAGCCATGGAAAGTCGGAGTGCAAACACCGCAACTCCAGTTCCAGGGGATCCAACGCCCTCTTCTGGCCTCTCCAGGCACTGCATGCTTGTGGCATACATGCATACCTTTAGAAGACCAAGAAATCTTGATTCCAGCGTCAGCAAAGTTTGTCACAGCCAGAACCTGGAAACAAGCTAAATGCCCCTCGATCGAAGAATGATAAGAAAAATGTGGTACATTTACACAACGGAGTACTACACAACAGAAAAAAATGACAGCTTGAATTCTGCAGGAAAATGGATGGAGCTAGAAAACATTATTTTGAGTGAGGTAACCCAGACACAGAAAGACAATTATCACATATAC
>LOEQ01000045.1:749512-777881 GCA_001685075.1 Bramus lutescens | reverse complement strand
GCAGACTTTTCCATGAAGCAGGAAATTTCAAAGACAGTTCAGTCACTTTTTTTGATGTCCTGCAGAATGTCTCACAGACTCTTTCATGAAACAGGAACCCTGAAGTATCATCTCACCTTTAGGCAAGTTCAACAGTCATCTCTCTGTGGATACTGCACGTCCAATGAAGCAGTCCAGGCAAGAGCAGTTTCTTGCCCAAATGGCTAGCAGACTCCATAAGGAGCCTCTTCAATGCCCATCTTCCTCTTGAAGTAGCTTAGTGCTGCCAGTAGCAGACATGTCTCATTGTCATGAAAAGTCCTAAGCTATTAAAACATTTTAAATGCTATATTCTATAATCTCTGAAAGATATGAAGAATGCCTATCTGAAATATGCACATCTAGAAAATCTAACTAACATGACTACAAACTTTTACTATTATAGATGATTATCTATTGGCCTATATTTCTTAATTACACATTATATTTTTAAATGAGCTACATAATCACAATACCTTAATCAAGATCAGAAATATATATACATATAACAAAATTAACCTTAAATTCATATCAATAAAGCAAGATCCATACCAATGCAAATTATTCATATCCATATCATATTCCCCTTTAAATGTAAAAGAACATTTATAAACAATATTTGAGAAAGTGGACACAGTTTTTTCTCTCCAAACTGCTTTGTGCTATAAGGGGGCACTGTTAATAAGGTCTTTCATGGTGTATCCTGTATGCTAGGTTCATCTCAATCATCAGTTGAGCAAAGTAATTTTTGAGGGTGTTCACAGCAACCTTTCAGGAGGGCGTGGTCTATCAAACCATATTTGCCTTGAAGCAATCCACAGGTTCTCATCTGCTGTGAAAATAAAAGAAGAACCTCTTTTCCAAAGAATCATATCCTTAGACCCAAATTCTGAAGTTATAATACCTTTATAATATACATGCTGATTTAGCTTAGCAGCCCATATAATGAAATGTCTCTCTGTACTTAGTNCATATCCTTAGACCCAAATTCTGAAGTTATAATACCTTTATAATATACATGCTGATTTAGCTTAGCAGCCCATATAATGAAATGTCTCTCTGTACTTAGTTCCTTCACAGTCAAAGAATTCAAAGAAAACATAATAATACACATAATCCAGACTCTCTGTGAATTTTCCATTTTTATGTGGTTTATTTTTCTTTACTTCTTTAATCAATGACTATCTGTACTCTGTCTCCTTAAAAATTTTACCCCTTTTTTAAGCATTAACTTTATTTTATGACTCTCTATACTTGCTTTCTTCTTTCTCCCAAGCCTACATACATTTATCCAACACTGTGACCCATTGAGAGGTTGTTTATGTATGAATCTGTCTTTATTGCATTGTCTGTAATTCTCTACTGTCTTGAAGAGATTTTAAAATGCTAAGCATCTTGGCTGCAGCTGCCCTGGATGTGGGCTCTATCTCTCTCCAATTTTAATATGGTGGAAGTACCACCAGTGTTAGCTTTGGGGCCACCAGGCAGGAGCTGCACTAAGTAGTCCAACCCAGAGAATGAGTGTGCAACACATAAATGCTTTTTATTTGAGTCATGCCAAATCTGCCATGCAGAACACTGTGCAGCCTGGAAACATCTATCTGTATGCCCGTGGGAATCCACCATGCTTTCCCGCCTGCCCAAGCCTAGTAGACCTGATCCCACCATCTGCCCAGGCAGGAAGATCCGAGCCACGGGAATGGTCTCAGCTACTTTCCTCCTGACCCTGAAGGGGCACACAAACACCCAGGCCCACAAATGCTCCATAGCTGGAGTTTGCAGCAGTGGCAGGGCCCAGGAAGTCTCATTTTAAAATGGTGCAGCTTTTTTTATGCTTCTATTGTTGAGTCAGGAAAATCTCTCTGTGGCACCCCACCAGCAAACAGCAAAAAGCTGTGTTAAACTCTATATTTTTGTCTAGAATTCCTTTTCAAGCCCTCTCAGGTTTTATTTGACCACACTGAAGGCACCAAACTGTTGTAAGGAGAGGCCTGCTTGTTTGGCCCAGCTACCCAGCTAGCTTACACCCAAAATAACCAAACAGAAACTGTATTAGTTAAATTACTGCTTGGCCCATTATCTCTAGCCTCTTATTTGCTAACTTTCACATCTTTATTTAACGTATTTCTATTAATCTGTATTACCATGTGGCAATGGCCCACTGGGAAAGACTCAGCATATCTGTTTCTGGTGACTCCATGGTGTCTTTCTGACTCTGCTTCCTTCCTCCCAGAATTCAGTTCTTTCTTCTCCACCTCCCTAAGTTCTGTCCTATCAGGCCAAGCAGTTTCTTTATTGATTAACCAATGAAAGCAACACATAAACAGAAAGCCCTCCTACACCAGATCTTGGAAAGTAATTCTAGACAGAAAAGAACAGAGTTAAGCATGGCTTGGTAGCAGCATTTTCTTGGGTGGGATCTGTTTGATAGAGGCAAGAACATTTTATTTAAGAGAGACTTCCTGACTCAGCTTTAGCTGCAAAAACCTTGCAGCTCTTTTAAAAGGCCATGGAAGAAAACACTTAAATGATGTTTATGAATAGCCAACAGCATGCTTCTTGGTGGTGGCAGGGACCTTGACACTCCATAATATTGTGGCTATCAATGTGGTTCCTGCCAGTAACTCCTCCATGAAGCTAGACTCTCAGAAAGCTAAGGAATAGGGTGGATCCAGCCATCAAAGCCACAGCTTTAATCCTAGCCATATCACTTAGCAAATTAAAGACTCATATGTCAGAAAAAGAGAGACATACAGTAAAGATAGATTCAGATTTCAAAAAACCCTCTAAATGGTTTGTAGTGTGTTTCAAAATATAAGTAGGCTTAGGAGAGAAAAGAAAAAGAATAAACTCCTTTAAAAAAAAGAAAGAGATTAGTTGGGTATGATGGCACACACTTTTAATTCCAGCACTTAGGAGGCAAAGACAGGTGGATCTCTGTGAGTTCAAGGATAACCAAAGATACACAGAGAAATTCTGACTCAAAAAAAGCAGAAATTAAAACTAAAAATAAAAGAATATGAGTTTAAAATAAAGTCATGTAAATATGGAAAATACACAGAGAATCTGGATACTGTGTGTTGTTGTGTTGTGCTTGGATTGTTTGATTCTGAGGAAGGAGCAAGAGCTGCTAAAGAACATTTGATTATAAATGTTTCTGGATTAATCCAACACAGATATTTTGAAAATACCTTCACTTCAAAATTTAAGTAAAAAGATATGTTACTTTGGAGAAGAGGTTTTGCTTTTGTTTCCACAGAAAATGAGAGGATGTGGGTTCTTTCTGGGTTAAAAAATTATGTTTGATCAAGGAAGACCCCCTGAAAAATCTCTGTTGGAGTTTCCTCTGAGTTTTACATCCAGAATAGCCTCAAGACTGCTGGAAGAGATGATTAAGCCTCACAGAATATTCCAGTCAGGATTTGACCATAATCTTACATTTTCTTTAGGTGCCCATAAAATTATTATCACCCTCAATCAGCAGAAAGTAGTCTAAAATCTATGCCCACATTACCAAAAAAAATGGATTATGAATTTTTGTCTTTGTTTAGAGTGTTGTTTACACATTGTTATTGAAATGGTCAAAATAAAGCTAAACAAAGGAGATTAGATTCAGAGTTCTTGTTTTGAAAAGAAAAAAAGAGGGGAAGTAAACTGTAGAACAATGGTCTTGAACCCTGTAAAGATTTGTCACTCGTATTGGTTTAATAAAATGTTGATTGGTAAGGAGCCAGGCAGGAAGTATGGGTGGGGCAACCAGACTAGGAGAATTCTGGGAAGAGTAAAGGCTCAGTCTGCAGTCGTCACCCAGACACAGAGGATGCAAGCCATGTGTCTAACACAAAAGAATTATGGTTTAATTTAAGGTGTAAAAGTTAGTTAATAAGAAGCCTGAGATAATAGGTCAATCAGTTTATAATTAATGTAGGCCTCTGTGTGATTCTTTGGGACTGAACAGCTGCAGGACCAGGCAGGACAGAAACCTTTGTCAACATGCTATGAATTCATCAGTGGAGTTAGAGCCCTAACAATGGCAGAGTCTACCTGTGGACTTAGAGCCCTATCAGTGGCAGAGTCTACCAATGGAGATAGAGCCCTATCAATGAAAAAGTCATCTACCAGTGGAGTTAGCACCCTATTAGTGGTAGAGTCTACCAGTGGAGTTAGAGCCATTGTGACCCAATCTCTGCTCAAAAGTCTGTCACTGGGCAGGCAAGCTTTTTTAACACATGAGATTTGAGTGGAGATTTTTAGACTCATACATTAACAGTGACCCTAACAAAGAACACATCACCAAGTGTGCCAATACTCAGAAGACTCTCTCTCTCTCTCTCTCTCTCTCTCTCTCTCTCTCTTTCTCTCTCTCCCTCCTTTGTTCCCTCCCTCCCCCCTCACAGAGCTCAGTTTAGGGTAGATTGTTATATAATAATAGCCAAAATAACTAGACAAATTCATGAAAGACACAGAAAATTAAAATAAGACATCCCAGAAACAAAAAGCAGAAAAGATCTGATTTATCATTTGCTTGTTCTTGAGACAGTGTCTAAGCCATCTAAGGAGCTGGAGCAACAAGAACTCTCCATCACTTGAAATTTAGAAAAGATCTTTAACCAATGTTATGAGAAATATTAAAAACATCAACTAAATCTAGGGAATGTAGACAGACAAGCCATCATTTCAGTCAGATTTTATTACACATCTGGTTGATTCTAAATTTCATCCTGCCTATTATGTCACTGACTCTTCACAAATAATAAAATGTAATTTAAACCCAAATTAACAGTTTATTAGAGTTTGTTCATTTTGGTAAGTAGAAATTAAAAAAAAAATTACATAGTCTTTATCTGAAAACCACATTTAACTGGATATCTTGGGTTTTTTTCCTGCAGACTTATAATATCATTTCATCTATAATACTTAGAAGTTTGTGTATGGGAGTGTGGTTGTGTGGGGTGTGTATGCATGTGTATGCATGTGCCTGTGATCCTGCAAACTGACGCCCTAGAGCTTCAGACACTCTAGGCAAGACAAGTACTCTACCAATGAGTTATACCCTCAGGCCTTTGATTTGAAACTCGTAAATTGAGTACCACAACTTTTAATACTTCTTATTTCTTTTGTTAGTCAGACAGTACTAGACAGAGGGATCCATTTCTTATAAGACATCATCCACCCCTAGACTTATACATTAAAGTGTTCCTTGAGAAAAAAGACCTGTCTCATTCATGTTTGTGTCTTCCAACAATATACAAGAGGCCTCTTACCACATGCACACCCAAAACACTGCCTATGGGAATAAAGCAGGATTCAAGTGCTCTTAGTGACTCTCTAGATGGGGACATGGCATAGTGAGGGAATTATAGCAAATGGTGTGAGAGTTGCAGCTGTGAAGATGCAAGAAGCCCATATAGCTTTCCAGTAAGGGAAAAGTTCGCAGCACTTAATCTGAAGGAACTTCAAATCCACTTGACCAACCTTTAGCTAAATACATTGACCACTCTTTCTCACATTGAGGCCCTAAACAGACACAACACACTGACAACAGCATGTGTGGAATGGGAAATAATATAGAGCAAAATTCGACTCAAAATTACTTTACAACAGAAAAAAATCACCGCCACTAGCACACTGGGACCATATGCATAAGATACCATCTTCCAACTGCCATTCAGAAAGATTAAAAACTGAGGACATTTTCGGAGAAGGGAAAAAGAAGTTCTGGGTAGTCATGTGGAAGAGTGACTTCTAAAATGCGATTGTCACAAGAAATAGGGAAAACGATTGGTATTCAGGGAAGAGGAAGGAATTATTAGCATAAAAAGATGGAAATACTAGAAGGATCGCTAGCATTGGGGAACTGCAAAAGCAGCCATTCTTAGGGGATGTGGGCTGAGGCAGTTAAGCCCCTGTGAACATGACCACTGATTTCACTGTAGGTAGTTTCCTCTTCTATAATGCACACAGTTTGCTTATCATCTTCAAACACCCATTCTTCTTGAGTGGTGACTTTACTAGCTGTACCTTTTGCTTGTCATATGAGTCATAGGTGTTCAATAACTACTCACTGCTTAGCTGCTTAGTTTATTTTTTTTAATAAAGGACACTGTATTAGGCAATGATGGGTCTTTATCATAGAACAAGAAGCTGTCATCTTGAAAACCCAAAATAGTTTGGAGTTTGGATTTCCTTGACTTTATACTCAGGGAATGAGAAAATGTCCCTCTTTGATGGGACATGTGCCCGGGGCAGCAGGAGGGAATTCTCAGTCTTTCTGGTTCTCCTGTGACAGCAATCTAAACCAAATTCTCTAGCAGAGTGTTAGAGCATCCAGAAAACTGGTGATAAGATAGGTCTAGATCACTCTCTGTTTTAGAGTGGGTACCAGGCTTAGTATCAGCTCTGAGATTGAGAGAAGTGAACAAGACAGGCTACCCTGGCCAGTGTTAACCATGAAAAAATTCCTAGACCTGTAGATGGGACAAAGGATACTGGAGCTTTGCACTCTATCAAAACTCTAAGTGCAGTCACCTTACATCATGACACAGAGACCGGAAACTCAAGTATTGGGTATTTATTCTGCAAGGAACAGAGAAATTCTTGGATGAAGTCCACAGAGATGGGCATTTCTGGGGTGAGAGAGAACAAGCCAGATGAGGTGGCTTCTGCCTGTATTCCCAAATATGGCAGGTGGAAATGGAAGCTACAGAGTTCAGGAACAGCTCCAAACAAGTAAATAGAAAGGTTATTCTGGGCTACATGAGATCCCCATTCAAAAACTTAGGAGGCAAGGGGGCAATATATTCTCTTAACATGCCTATCTGCTACAGGCCACAGGTGCCATTCTGCTTATGTTTCTATGGCAATAAAGAAGAGAAGGGCACGCCTCTCACATCCCCTTTCTCATATCATACCCGTGCTTCTCTCAAGTTCTAGAACCTAAAGTTACAATGTTTTCGCTTCTTTATTTGATATGTGGTGTGTTTTAATTATTCAGGAACTCCTACATATAATTAGCGTTAGAATTTTGATAACAGAATGACAGTAGGCAACATTTCATGGAAAAACAGATATTGAAAGACAAATAGCATTTCTTTACCATTTGAGTAGCTCTTGTTTAACTTCAAAAAATCATTAAAAAGAAATAAAACCTCCACACCTCAAATTTACCCTCTGTCTGCTCTTCCCCTCCTGAGTCATTATTTCTGTGAGTGTTGTGATCTAAGGCAATAGATTCCCTCACTTTGTGATTTGTTTTGTGTCTGCTGTGATCCTGTAAGTCCACAGCTTCCTAGTTAAAGCAGTTACCACTGGTCCTTTTCTTCTTTACACCCTTCAGTTCTCAATGCAAACACCGATATCACAATTTATAACAAGATGACAACGGACGCTGCTCTTTCAACACTTCCAGGAAAATATTTAGTGGTGCATTTGGGGATACAGTGATGTCAACACATTTGTCTGTCTTTCAGCTGAATCAAATGGCAACTCTGAATATTGATACTTACTGTAGAATGTAAGGGCTGCCTTCAACGCTCCTCAAAATGGGCTAGATCAAATACTGCAAGTGTGAATTCATGATGTCACTTTATGCAGAACAATTTAACTATTGATTTTCCCACAGAGGGGATATAATCACTGAAGATTATTTTATCTACAAGTTTTCAAACTCAAGCAGTTAAATTACTAAACACCCTCTTTTTCCTTTCTTGAGATAGAGGCTCATGTATCCCAGGTTAGCCTTTCAGGTAGAAATCTTTTAACAGCATAAGGATGACTTTGAACTCTGATCCTTCTGTTTCCACTCCTCAAGTGCTAGCAATGCAGGTGTATGTCATCATATTAGGCTGAGCATCTCACTGCTACTGAGGCACTTGCAAGCTTTTCTATGAAATGATGACTAAAAACTCAGTGAATAAGATGGCTAGGTACACTTTGTCGATTATAACGTAGTTCAGAATGAACTAAATATCCTCAATTACATAAATACACACCACACAACTGCAAAATAACATGTTTTCAGGGGCTTTACAATACCACTGAGTTTAAGAGCCCAAGACATAAAAAGGCATAATAAACTACTGAGTGATGTTATACTGTCTCATGAAAGTATTCCATCCAAACACGGTCAGAGGGTTGTGGATTGTTTTGTTTTGGTTTTGGTGGTGTTTTTCTATTATTATTGATTTTATTGAGCTATATGTTTTCTCTGTTCCCCTCCCTTCCTCTCCCCTCCCCTCTAACCCAGAGTCCCCATGCTCCCAATTTACTCAGGAGATCTTGTCTTTTTCTATTTCCCATGTAGATTATTAGATCCATGTCTCTCTTAGGGTCCTCATTGTTGTCTAGGTTTTCTGGGATTGTGAATTGTAGGGTGGTTCTCTTTGCTTTATGTCTAAAAGCCACTTATGAGTGAGTACATATTATAATTGTCTTTCTGGTTCTGGGTTACCTCACTCAGTGTTTTCTAGATCCATCCATTTGCCTGAAAATTTCAAGATGTCATTCTTTTTTTCTACTGTGAGGTACTCCATTGTACAAATATACCACAGAAGTCTAGAGCCCTAGCCCCATTTTGTCTTGGTTAGTTTCTAAAGTGTTGCCCCATTCCTCCTTTCTCTTAACTGTGTAAACCTTTTATGTTGATGTGAAGAAGAATGACCCCAAAGGCTCATATATTTGAATGCTGAGTCATTAGGGAGTGGCACTACATGACAGGGATTAGAAGGTATGGCCTTGTTAGGGTAGGTATGACCTTGTTGGAGGAAGTGGATCATTGTTGTGGGCTTTGAGGTTTCAAATCTGAAGCCAGGTCCAATGCCTCTTGTGTTGCCTGTGATTCTTAATGTAGAACTCTCAACCTACCTCTCCTTCGCTTGTCTGCCTGCACACTGCCATACTTTCCCCACCATGATGATAATGAACTAAAACTGAACACAATTAAATGTTTTCCATTATAAGAGTTCTGAAGCATGGATAGGGGGTGGGATGGAGGGAAGTGGGGGACTGAAGAAGGTGAGGGAACTGGAGCTGGTATGTAAAATAAAAAAATAAAGAAAAAAAGAGTTGTCATGGTTATGATGTATCTTCACAGAAACAAAAAAGTATTCCTAAGAATACTTAAGTGTTAATTTAAGTGCTAAATCTATCTTGGGTAAAGACTATAAATCTCTAAGGTAGACTGCTCTCTGGAAGAGCCCTAAATATACCCTGTGACCCTGAGCTAAAGGTTAACTGACTGACCATTTAACTATTATCTCTCTGCTCTTGAAACTAATGCTAGTTGGAGGTGTCCAGAGCTGCTTCTCTGTATGCATCACAATTTCAGGGGTTTTGTTGTTGTATTGTTTTGTTTTTGTTTTTGTTTCTTTGTTTTTTTTTTTCCCAGAAAAACTCAAATCAACTGGAAGTCAAGTCTACTTCCTGCTAATTTGCTTGGGACAGTCCTGTCAACACTTAATAAAGGCTGCATTTTTGACTTAGGTCTTGCTGTGGGGGAGGGGATTCTTTTATGGTACCCCATAACAAAAGGAGAAAAAGGAGCAATTTCTTCTTTGCATTAGGCAAATTTTCAAGCACAAGAGAGCAAGAAGAAAGAGATGCAGCTAACGAAGATTTTCAAACATCAAGGCATTAGAGAAAAGCAACTTGAGCATAAGACCAAACACTCAAAACTAGCAGATGGTTTAAATGACATCAGTTGCCTAAATTGAAGAGAATGGACAATGTCAAAGCACTGGTGATCATGTCACTCTTACCACACTGTTCAGGAGGGTCTGGAGGGATGCTGTCCCAGTGCACATCTTCTCAGCGCTCAGTGTCTCTGGTGGAAAAGGTATATATTCTACTCCATAATCATCTTTGGTGGTTATGTTCCTTCCTAGGGATACATCAACTTCTAAAATGATGTGCACTTTAGGGCACCACAGCCTGCTGTTTACATCATGTTTTAAGATTTTTGTAGTGCTGTTAATCAAATTCAAGGCCTTGCTCATGGTTAAGTCCTTCACCATTAAACAGTATCCTGGCCCTAAAAGCACTATTCCAACAGAGAAAAATAGAATGCAATTCAGGTTTTCATCTCGGCATTGGAATTCATCACACACATACTCAATATGAAAAACTGTAAATGCAGTAAGGAGGTTGGATGAACTCTTCTACCTGTAATAGCACAGCTTAAACCAACAATGTGAAGCTGACTGAAAGAAGCCAGACACCAAGTATACTTCCTATTTGACTTTAATTGTACAAGGTTTAAAACCAGGCAAGAGCAATCTTTGCTGTTAGAATTAAGAAAATCACTCTGTTACAGAGTAATGGAGCAGATGAGGTTATCAGGAAGGTTCTAGGATGCTGTCAATGTTTTCTTTCCTGATCACATAATTGGCCATACAATTAATTTCTCTTTGTGAATATTTATCAAGGCATAAGCAATGTTTTGCTAGTAGATGCTATATGCCAGGTACGTTTTAAGGAGTAAATTGCTTTTTAGAACCAAGTCTTATTCTCTGTACTCATGATTTTAACTCTAGGAACCCTACCTGGTTTTCTTATTGGACAGTAATTCCTTCCCAGAGACCCAGCAGCAAACTGAGGTGACAGGTTGCTTACAGAATTGTGGGTGCTCCTTCCACTACAGGCTGTACCTGAAAAGCCTCACTCAGTAGGGGTAGCCCTGTGGATGGAACCTCTATCGATGGAGCTTTCCTGTTCTGGTAACTATTTCCCAAATAAACACACTGAGGTTTAATATTAATTATAAATGCTCTGCCAATAGCTCAGGCCTATTACTAGTTAACTCTTACATTTAAATTAACCCATATTTCTTATCTATGCTCTGCCAAATAACTTGGTACCTTTTCTCAGTACAGCATGCCCATCTCGCTTCTCTCTGTCTCTGCTGACAACTCCTCCAACTCTGCCCTTCTCCATCACAAAGTCCTTAGTTTGGTTGTCCTGCCTATACTTCCTGTATGGTTACCAGCCAGTCAGTTAATTAGTAACTAGTGGGTGCAATCGATGTTCGCAGCATAGAGAAGGATTATTCCACAGCAAACCTCCACTATTCTAGCCCTTCCCCCAGACTCCATGTAGGTAAAGCAGAGTTGAGCACAACAAAGATCCTCAAGGTAAGGAACAGAGATCCTCAAGTGGGAATCTCTTGACTCTCTGCACCCCTCTGTGCATGGGGCATAAACCAGCAGGAAGCCCAACCAGGATGCTCTTCTGTAGGGGTGCAGTTGAATCCCCCAAGATGGCAGGTGTTAGTCTGGTAGGAAAGCCACTCACAACACTTGGCTCTGAGAGAAGGGAAACAATACATAACCATTGGAAATTCCCAGAGATCCTCTTCATGGAAATGATCTGCTCCTCAGTGGTGTTGAGGAGTGAAGATGGGAATGAGCTTCTTCTGATTCCTCCAGTGCTCCTCTAGCCAAAGATTCAGAGGCTGGAGGATATGAAGAAAGCTAAGGCACATGTAAAGGCCAAAGCCTAGCAATAGGCACTGGGTGCCATCAGCAGATTAGAAACCACTTTTTTTTTCTAGTTTTACCACCCTATAACAGCCAAACCTTGCAGTGAGAAGAACTGCAGTGGGTTAACTCTGTGTAAGGAGGAGTTCTTGAAGATAATGGTGACAAAGAGCTGCTGGGAGAGGGAAATCAGTTCTCTCCAATGGAATGAAACTGAGTATATCAACCACTCCAGGGCAGGTCTCAGGTCTACGAGTAGTTCACCAAAAAATAATGGACTCCACAGTTTAAAAAACTAAATGGAAGCCAATGAAAGAACACTGGTGAAAACAGCAAACATCGTCAATAAACAAACAACTCCTCACTGATTAAAAAAGGCATCTCGTGCTATATGTATATTACCACACTTCTGTTAGATTTTATCTTCCTTTAAATAACAGGAAAAGCATCACAGAGTATATTAAAAAGCAAGAAAAAAGGTCTCCAGGATAGGACAATATACAGTTTCTCATATGGCATATTGACAATTCCTATTCACCTACTCTTTAAAAGATGATTTCCTACTTTGGCTATAAGACTTAGTCACCTGCCTGAATTAAAATAGTATCAAGCTTTTGGAGGTGGTAAAACTGAATCTAATTAACACATTTTCTGTTAACTTGCATCTCTACTCAAATGTCAGCTCATCAGTAGTCCTGGAGGCTTAGCAGCACTTGCCGGAGTCCTGGTTTGCTGTCCCTTCTCCATAGCACATATCTCTCTCACATAATGACATTTTCATTTTCTACTTGTCTCCCTCATTACAATGTGAGCTTTGTGGATTGACCTCTCCCAAGTGTTTACAACAGTTAAGTAATTCACAAATGTATATTGAATAAATGAATGCATGCACATACATCAGCATTTATCTGTAGTTAAACACGTGTATCATGCTATATAATGGGAGACACTTATGAAGAGCCATGTTAAGCATCTAGGAAGTGTTCACATATTCCTTTATTTAAACAGTCACACATGTGGGTACCAAAAAGAATAGAGAGACTGAGGAAACCATCCAGTTTCCCCAGGAGATAAACTGATCTTTTCTAATTCTTTGGAATGTTGGCTGAATTACCAGCTTTGAAAACTGTAAATGAAAGGCATCTGCCTGCTTAAAAACAGTTAATGTTAGGAGGCTTTAGAATGAGAGTCAGGCAACCACAGCATTATCACATCATCATCTATGGGCAAATTCGTTGAGACGATGAGAAATTAGGAAGGGGTTTTTCAGAAGTGGTCAGTTCAGGTGGTTCCCGGCAGATCGATGATGAGATCTGCATCTTTCTCCACCTGCATGCTCCTTCTTTTGGTATGGAGGGTTTTGAGAACCAAGGGAAGAATCTAGAAATGTTCATCTTTCTCCCACGCTTGCTAACTTCATAAACTCACGGACTTTAGCTCTCTGCACTACACTAAAGCGCATTGAGAGAGTGTGCTGAGTACCTTAACTGGTGTTCTCTGGTGTTGAGATCCACACAAAAACATGGAACCAGACATCAGCCTCTCTCTCAGTGGGTTATTCTTGAGTGACAATGAAAGCCGAGTAGCCTCAGATAGCAGGGACTGTAAATAAGGAGCCATGCATAAAACTGCCACTTTCTAGAAGTTTGCTAGAGCATGGCCAGCATTCTGCCAGTTTGAAGTGCCATATTGACTAAGACATGGTTTTTACTGGCACAGATTGAAATAATATTGTGGTCTGCACTGGAATTTACAAACTTACTAATTATGTCTTCCAACTGAAGACCATCATATATCTATGGAATTTGTCAGTCCTAAATATCATTAAGGAATAAAGAAGGCAAGATTAAACAAAATACGCTAAAGTAAAAGCAGAAAATAATTAACTTTTCTTACCACTCCCTACCAAGATCAGATTATTGTATCCGCCAGTAATAATGATAATAATAATAATAATACCAGTGTTAATAAGATCAGGATGAATACACAGAAAAGTTAGAAACTAAAATGGAATATATAATAACATATAATAATTCTCATGAGTTCTAGTTCTACTTTTATATTTTAAAATCTGAATTTGAACATCAGTTTTCTCATTTGGTACCAATATACTAGGTTGGTTGTATCAGGCCCAGCATAAGTTAGCCCTGTTGATGGTGAAGCCTCAATTTCAGGTCACCATTTTTCATCTGTTCCACTGGACTCCATCTGCTGAGAAACGGTCTTGGTTATATTATCAATTAGGTATCAAATTTTCCAATTTGATAAAACAAGAGTCACTATCATTGCTTGGGGCATGCTAGCCACTTTTTAACTGATCCCACCCAACCCATGAAGGCACGTGCAGTATTATTTCCATTCCACAGAAGTGAAAATTGAGGAGGCTCAGAGAATACATTAAGATTGCTTGCTGCCCATAGAGTAGGTAGAAGACAGATTCAATCTATACCTCTTCTAATACTTATGCAAAGGAGTTATCGCAAGTGGCAAAACAGAACTCATGAAAATTCCTCAAAGGTATCAACATGATATTATGTGAGAGTCACTCTCCTGCGTTTCCTTAAATATCCAGAACTCTTAACGCCAGTGGTGTCAGTTTTGAATATTTTTCTCAGTCCAAAGTTGATTATAGCATTATTATAAAGTTCTCAGTGCATGTCTGCTCTGGTTCTTCAAACCCACTATGGTGTTCAGGGACTTCTTTAAAGTTATATTTAGCTGAAGGGGAAATATTAATCATTAAAGGTGGACTGGCCCCAAAGGCCCAGTGTTTCTGCTCTTTTATCTTTGCCGTTCTTGTAATACAAATATCAACAAGATTGTCTATTTCTGCATATTTTTTTTCTTAAAACCTAATGTCCATTTTTTTTACATGTTCAGCATTATTTTAGTGGCCTCCAGCTGAAATGAACACGAAACATTTAGGACAATTGTACCAATTCCCTAGCTGCTCAGCGTGTGGCTTACCAGTGACTTCTGGGTCAGTTTCTCTCTAGGAACTGCTTTTGGCTGATAGACTTCACCTCAGTTCAAGATTCAGACACTACTTTGAGGGTTGTTTGAGCTTAACTGGTATTCATGGCTATGGTAGAAATAGCTTTATTCTCTTGCTGACATTTAATTCTGAAAGACTACCCCGATTCCAGTAACTTCCGTTAGATAAAGTGGGGTTCCTGTTGCAACTCAACACAGTCTGAATTTGTCTTTTCCTCTATTTTATATACTTCATCTCTGACTTATATCATTCTACAGTAAAAGGATTCACCCCAAAAAACTGCCTGCTTGTGTCATTCTCAGGGTTCGCCTTCTAAAGAATTTGAGAACTCTAGGTTGCTCCTCACTAGGAACTGTGATTCTGGGTTTAGTCCCACTGCTGCCCATGTGACATTAAGACACCATCACTCTCAGCAGAAGACAGGCATGCACTTGCAGTGTTGTTACCATGGGTGACCTGGGATGTTGTACATTGGTCATTCTGATGCCCCAACAGTTATATTGTCTTTGAATTTCAAGAGATTTAGGGTTACAAATACTTAGAAGAATGACAGGGTCAAATAATTATTGATGTGATAAATGTCATATTAGAAAAGGAAGCTGATTAGTCATCAAGGTAAGGTAAAGTGATAAAGACAGAGTCCCCTGGAAACCACATGGACAGTCTCATTATTCAGTTAATGAGTTTTAAAAGGCTGAGAGTCAGACCCAGGATGTAATTACAAGGGGACTTTTTCCAGAGCAGGTTGTATCTTCAAACCTATGAGGTCTGGTTTGTCCAAATCATATCACTTAATTGAGAAAGACTAGACCTGGTAGCTTCATACACCCTGATGCAACAGTAGATCATCTATTTGAACTACAGCCCAATTTTTTTGCCTGGATGCTAGAAAAGTATCTAGGACTGATTCGCCGTATAACAAGCCAGGGCTTACTAAGAGAAGAAAGTAATGCAATAGCCATGGCACAGCCTGAAAATCATTTCCATGAGAAGATTAATCATCTCATTCCAATTATTTATTTGTTTATTCACTTGTTTTTTGAGATATGTAATGCTATATAACCCAAGTCTGGCTGGGGTTAAGCTTAGAATCCTCCTGCCTCAGTCTCTTCAGTAGTAGGATAATAGGTGCATTCCACCACACCCAGTCTAGTCCTTCACCATTAAATTGAGCCTCACTCAACATCTCAGGAAGCAGAACCACTGGCAGAAGCTGATCACCTGCTGGTGGCCAGGGAGAGACAGTGAGACAGCCTGCACTAACAGGTTCTTTCTTCAGTTTGATTCCACCCCAGTCCTCAGCCTATTGAAGGGTGCTGTTCATAGGTGGGGGAATATTTCCTCTGTTATTTGATCCTGTGGAAGTTTCCTCAAAGACATGTGCAGCAGTATGTTCTGCTAACCTTCTAGGTGCAAATCAACTAGGTATTTCTCAACTCTGTCAAACTGACAATTAAAATGAGCTGTCACAGGTAATATGAATAGTCTCCCAGGCTGCAGCTCCCAGTGAGTCCATATAGCCCATGGACACACCTTGGAGTCAGCTGTCCGGTCTGCAAAGGTATGAATCGAGTCCCCATATTAGTTCGTTGACTGTGAGGTCAGAACTATTGCTTTCAAAATAAAAGCTTCTTTTTAGTTTTAGCATTTGTGGTTGAGTATGAGTATATGCCACATGTGGGGGAGGGTACCTGTGAGATCAGAACAGGATATCAAATTTCTTGAGTTGGACTTACCTCTGGTTAGGAGACACCAAAAGTGGATGCTGGGAACCAAATCTGAGTGCTTTGGAGGACCAGGAAGCATTCTGAATTACAAAGCCATCTATCTCTCTGGCTTTCAAGAATGATTTCAGTGGGAGAAAAAGCAAGGAATGTTCTCTGATATTGTCTCACTGTAGAATAAAACAAAAATAATGTTTCACAACTGTATGCATGTACTAGAAAGCATCAACTTGTGTGTTTTAAATGGCCAAATTGTCTGATAGGCCAATTACTGCTCTGAAAAAATCTGCAAACGTTGCAGCTTTGGTCAGGCAGTAGTGGCACATGCCTTTAATCCCAGGACTTGGGAGGCAGAGGCAGAGGATCTCTGTGAGTTCAAGGCCAGCCTGATTTACAGAGCGAGCTCTAGGACAGCCAAGGCTACACAGAGAAACCCTGTCTTAAAAAACAAACAAACAAAAAAAGTAGCAGCTTTGAAAAATGGCACACACATGTCACCCTTAACACTTAGAAGATCCATGTATGCTGGTTCCTCATTTTACTATCTAATTCAGTACCTCTGAGGACCAGCAGCAGAAGATTAAGTTGAAGCTAGGATAGAGATGCCTTGCCTCTTCGCCTTCACTGGGACAGCTCTGGGGGACCACAGAACTGTGCTCTCACAAGGACACTGTGCCTTCTTCGTTCATGCCGAGCCTCCTTTCTTTACCTGCCAGGTAAGTGTTTCTAGGGACTACTCCCAAGTAACCCACCCGCATGCTGAAACCCCTGCCTTACCACATCTACTAATTCTATTGGTTTACTGCTATTTTTTTGCTTACCTGGCCACTACAACTGTCTATGGATTTATTTGATGGATGGCGCTCATCTTTCAAAGATGTTAAGAGCCCTTTTAAATTTAAACAAATTCTTTCTTGTGCCTGGAAGCACTGATGTCATTTCATTCAGCCTCCTTCTCCTTGCCCTGCTCATAGTATAAGATTATCAGACCTGGCTAACTGTAGATGACACAGCCTAAGACATCTGGCCTGTACTCACTTCTGTTCACACGTTCCGTTACCTATATCCTTTGTGCTACAGCAATGACTTCAAAAGACTCTTGTAACAGCTCCTCTTAATATGAAGCAACTCAAAGCTTTGACTTTACCAAAACCACTGGTTTCCTGTGTCTTTAAGCCTCAGTCTTGCTTCATGAACCGCAGAACTCCACCATTAATAAAAGACAAGACTTTCTCAGCCTTAATTCAAGTCCAATATTTCAATTGAAGTTTTACGGCAGAAAATGTCCCTGGTAAGTACCTTTGGGGCTGCCCAGAGAAATCTTTTTCAGCACCAAGTTAAAGTCTAAACCCTTGTCATGCCAGATCCCTCGCATTCTGTCTTCAAACTGCGACTATGCCCCTGGGGAATGTGCTGAAATGAAGTCACTGAAATATCTCGTCCTTTCTAGTCCCGCCTTTTTCGCTCACTTGTCCACTCTTTAGCCAAGCCCTATCTTTATGGTACCTGTGAAACAGTTTTTAGGACCTAAATAAAACAAACACCATGACTTCTGAGAGAAAAATCATCACCCTCCCCAGCCTAGAAGGATTTAGAGTGTCCCTCCACTTGGCTTCACACTTGTTTTAAGTTCCAACCCCTCCACCATTTTCCTCTCTATAGCAGGAGCATCTTTCTTTCATGCTGCTTCTGCAGCACAAGAGCTTAGATGAAGTCGTTTCCCAAGAGTAGATGCTCACACTTCTCAAGGATGGGAAACTCAAGGTCAAGGTGTCTGCATGTGGTAAGACCCTTCTTGAAGCTTCGTCACGTGGCCGCAGACAAGGACGAAAGAACAAGCAGAAGGTGGATGACTTGGCCCTTCACAGTCCAAAGACTTCTCAAAAGTTCCACCTCCAGATATGGCCAACATGACAATCAGGTCTCAGCCTGGACACCAGCTGGTCGATCATTCCGAACAAGCAGTATCTGTGTTCTGCTAGAGCAACTTGCACACAGCACTGCCTTCTTACGACACCTTCTCTCCCCTCCAAACCCCAGACTGCCCGAAAGCTCCAGGCCTTTGCTACATCTTTCCAATCTAAGATCACTTTTCATTTCCTTAAGGAAACATCTTCTTTCTCTTCCAAATAGGTGATAATTCTTTTATGATATGCTTTTCCGCAGCACAGTTCTTATCACTGTATTTAAGTGCTAGATATTGATTTCTTATTTTAATTGAATTATTGCTCTTCCCCATCAACCCAGTCATACTTCATGCAAAAATCTAAAGCTATATCACCATGAAGGTCAGTATGGAGTTTCCTAAAAAGAAAAGAAAGAAAGAACTAAAAATAGACCAACCACACAGATATTTGTTCATCCATGTTCATTACTGCATTATTCACAGTAGCTAAGAAAAAAGACTAGTCTAAATGTCAATCAAGAGATGAATGGGTAAACAAAATGTGATACAAACCACACAAAACAGTTGTATTCAACTGTAATGAAAAAATTAAATATGATATTTTAAGAAAATAGATGTAATTAATATAAAAACTATGTATGGAAATAGCTGTCTGGAAACTCAATACCTTGTTTCTAGCCATAAAATTAATTAAAAAAAGAAGACGAAACCATGGTGGTTAATGTTGATTGTCTACTTAATAGACTACACTGTCACCTAGGAGACAAACCTTAGGCCAACCTGTGAGAGAGTTTCCAGATTAGGTTAACCAAAGTGGGTTGATCCACCATAAAGGTGAATAACATTACTCTGTGGGGTGGTGTCCCAGACTGAATAAGAAGGAAAAAAAGGAGAAATCTGAGAACCAGTATTCCTCCCCCCTTTTCTCTCTCTCTGTCTCTTCTTTGCTTCTTCTCCTCCTTCTTCCTAACTACAGAAGTAATGTTACCAGCTGCCTGATACTCCTCCCATGACTTCGCCACCATGATGGACTATATCCGGAAACTCTGAGCCAAACACACCCTTCCTCCTGAGCTTTGGGCAAGTATGTTTTGTCATAGCAGTGAGCAGAACAACTATAAAGAGAGATCTCCACTCTACAGATGCTTGGGAAGATGGGTTCAATATAGGAATGCAGGACTTAAATCATTGGGAGGATGGGAGAAAATGGCTATCAGAATTTTAAAATACAAACAGCGGGAGTCATATCCCACCATTGCTCATTTGGAAAAGATTATCGACCCACTGCTTACCAAACTCCTACCCTTAGCCCACCAAACCCTGTGAGGTTTGCTTTTATCATGAAAGGGCATACGAGTTTTTTTATTTTCATCTTTTCACTATCTGTAAGCACTTCTCTTTAATAGGATCTAATATGCTTGTAAGAATTCTGGCCTTCATCAGGTGGCGGTGGAGCACATCTTTAATCCTAGCACTTGGGAGGCAGAGGAAGACCGATAGATTTCTGTGTGTTCGAGGCCAGCTTGGTCTACAAGTGCTAGTTCCAGGATTGGTTCCAAAGAAACACAGAGAAACCCTGTCTTGGAAAACAAAAACAAAAACAAACAAACAAAAAAAGAATTTTGGGCTTCTAAATCAGGTTTAATAAATGCTTTCTATAAAAAGCCAGCTATTTTAAGTTTTGCTAAGCAAAGCTGCCACAGAGGCTAACAATTGAATCTCAGATGTTTACATGTTACATATTCTTACAGTTCTTTTTCTTCCATTTGAAAATGTGAAATCCACTCTCGGCTTGGGAGCAGTACAGAACAGGTGGCAGTCTGCTCACGCGCTGTTGTTTACCCACCCTTGTCTTCCGCGCTGCGAAGTGAGGAGTGGAGAAGACACTGGCATGCCAACCAACTATTGGTTCTCTACGTAACACAACCACAGACATTTCTGCATCTTAGCAATGTGAGTTCGGGGAGAGGCAATGAGGAGCAGGTGCAGAAGCAAGAGGGAGCTGAGCCATTCTGCCAGAAATGTGATTTCTTCAGTGGCCTGGGCACGGTCTTCCAGGCCGCTTGTGTTTAACGCTGGAGCACGCATCTGAGATTGTAATGCCTTGGGTCAGATAACGCTCTGTTTTCGTTGATTGTTGCATACTCATAATCACTTGGATGTTCCAGGCTATTGCCAGCAGCCCCTGTTCTACAAATGCCAAGTAGCTAACTAGAGCTCCTTCACCAGTGGGAGCTAGAGTTGGCAGAAGGTAAATTAGACCTCCAGAGGACCTATAGTGTGATGTCTCCATGGTTGGCAACAGAGTTTATATCCTTTGGTTAAAACACTTCAAGTATTATACTGTCTCCTAGAACACAGATCTAAGTGGTGGCGGAGATCAGCTGCAGAGAGACTTGAGTCTTCTGCAGAAACCTCTCTTGTTACAATATTTCTTAATACGGTAGCTCTAAAATTACACTGTAGATGAACCACAGTGTCACATCTGTGCTTAGATAGTTTTTTGTTAATTTCACCAAAGCTGGGAGATGGGATCTTAATTGAGAAAATAACTCCATTAGATTGACCTTTTAGACAAGTAACTGGAAGATATTCTTGACTAAAGGCTGTTGTACATGTCTAGCCCATAGTGGGTGAACCCACCCTTTAGGTAGGTGCCCTTGGGTTACAGAAGAAAGCAGACTGAGGGAGCCAGGGGAGCAAGTCATTAAGTGGTGTTCCTCCATAATCTCTGCTTCAACTTCTGCCTCCAGTTTCCTATCCTGCTTGATTCCCTGATTTGGCTTCCTTTCATGGCAACCTGTAAGGGATAAGATGAAATAAACTCTTTTCTTCCAAAGTTGCTTTTGGTCTTAGTGTTTATCACAGCAGTAAAAAGCCAAGTAGGACAACATCCAAAAAGATTTGTTCCTTCTCAATTGCAGTGAGATAAACCAAGAGAAGCAACCATTTATTGCTTAGAAGCTATAGGCTGAAACTTTATGATTCATATCACAACCTCTCCCATTGTTTTTTCTCAGTCATGCAATCACAATCTGGGGTGTCTCCTAATTAGCTTCTTTCTGATGATGTTATATAATGGGGATACTCCAACACAATATTCTGTTGGGCAATAAGATGCTCAAGGTACCAGGGAGGAGGACCTGTCTGCATTACAGAGGTAGTGTAAATTGATACTTTGTTCCCTAATAAAGCAGATAATCCTTTGAAGGAAAAAGAATGCCTACTGCAACAACGGATTTAGTGACATGGTTCTCATTCTGATATAGACTTCCTGCTTCCCCAGGGACAAGTGTGAAGATTAGAACAGACACTGGTTCACAGGCAACACTTTGAGGGCCATTGCTCTAGTCTAGACCCTAACGTGACAGAGATCAGACATCACTTGGATAAAAGACAGTAAGGCTGTACTGCTGAAACTCTGGGTTGAGGGTGAGGCATTGTAGGTTATAGTTACTGATGAAAACTAAAAGAAAAGCATTTGTTAGGTCAGTGGGTCACATGCCAGAGGCTGACACGTTTTAAAAAAGAGACCAGACATTGCTTTCCTGATATTCCCAGAGTCTTCTTGCCCCTGGCAAAAGTGTTGTGCGTGCATCAAACAGATGAGTGACCCAACGCCCTAATGGAACTTGATGGGTGTGCTTAAGAGCTACTTAGGGCTATTCACAGTGGCACCAGCAAGCTTAGCAAACAGATTAGCAAGTTTAAGAAAAACACCCAGAAACAGCAAAACACTGGAACTCTGTGTCCTCCCTGAACCTGACACATCAAAGGATAATGAAGTGTTTTTGGAATATGGGAAGTTGGAACTGAGAAAAATGCCCACCGTTAGGTCAGTGATAGAGACATTGTGGTTGTCATAAAAACTTTGGACTGTAGAAGAACCTTCTCCTCCAGCAAGTCGATCTCCTAATGGTAACTCGCTTGGCTTAATCTGACTGTGATTCAGAGAGCAAGGTTCCTGTCATCCGAGGCCATCTTCTAGTGACACACAGAGCAGTTAAAAAATAATCGACAGAAATAAGAGCCTAAGACACAGACAGAGTATAGTATGCATTCTTGGAAGGCAAAAACATATTCATTCACCCAAAACTGATAGAATAAATCACAACACTGCAGTCAATGTCCTACAGAAATTTAAGACGTAAATATCCTATGTAAATAGATCTCAGGCACATCGGTGAAAACCAGTAAGAAGCAACACACTTGTGGAATAACATTTATATGACATTTAATGATTAGTAAAATGTATTTTATGAGGACACAAATACCCAAGAAGAAGGTATCTTAGTAATAACCACTGGGTATACAGTTCTGTGTGTATCCTTGCTGTGGGTGGAATATGTCGGAAAATATGTTCATGCCACGTTCATATATGAATAATTGGAGTGAGTATACTTGATATCTATCCATGTCACATGTCACACATTGACAGTATATGCTAAACCCCAATAGGCAGACTTTGACCTTATCTGAAAACTTATCTGAAAATAGGGTCATCGTTGATGCCATTAGGTTAAAATGAGGTCATACTATAAGATGAACTTGTTGATTCATTATGACATGCATCATAAGAAGTGGAAGTTGAAGAAGCCCCAATGGATGCGCAGGCCAGGGATGGAGTGGCCCTGCTCTAAACAGGGGACAGCCAGAAGCCAGAAACAGGCAAGAAACGATTTTCAAAGTTTTCTGAGGGAGCAGGGGCCTCCAAACACCTGCTTCCGACTTTCAGCCTGCAGAATGGAGACAGGTATTTCTGATTTTTGAGATCACCTCTCTTTAACACTTTGTGATAGCAGTTCTAGGAATCTAGCAAAATCTAAAAGCTCTAACAAGGTGGATGACATGTTTCAAAGTGGTCATACTCCAATAGGTTCTGTGGGGGAGAGTTTGTTATTTAATCTTGGGTATCTTTTTTTTACCCCAACTGTAATGGTTCAGGCCTCAGCTATGCAGGTGTGGTGTACAGTTGATGTTTTTACTCTTTGGGGTCCCACCATCCAGCTCCCGAATAAATCCATGCAGACTTATTCTTACTTACGAATGTCCGGCCTTAGCTTGGCTTGTTTCTAGCCAGCTTTTCTAACTCAAATTATTTTGTTTCTCTTCTACGTTTTGTCTCTGGTCTCTGCTGTAGGAATTCCTACCCCTAGTAGCCTTTAAGTTACCCGCCCACTTGGGTGTGGCCTCTTATACTGTTTATGCCCATGTAAAGCACACGTCAGGCCTCTTTTCCATCTGCGGGATTCGGTTTCTCTTCCCCAATCTAGCAGAGGATTGTGATATGTGAGTCTATCCCTAAACAAATAACCCTCAATTATACTCAATTCTGAGCAAGTGTGAGGTTTCTTTTAAGCATCCTTCTTGGGTCTTTTTAACTTTTCTTATTCGACATATCTTTCTTTTTTCTCTACACCATGTTGGCTGGGTGGTTGACCTGGGGCATCCTCCTCTCCTCCTTATCCCACCCCTCCTTTTTTCTGCTGTTTATTCTCTCTTCCCGCCAACTTCTCCGGTGGAGCTTCGAACCGAGACACGGAGTACCTGAAGCTGTTTATCCTTGGTACTTCCGCTCGAAAATAGCCAGCTGGTGCTCACTTCGGCAGCACATATACTGGAATTGGAATGTTCCAGAGAAGATTTGCATGGCCCCTGCGCGAGGATGACATGCAAATTCGTGAAGCATTCCATATTTTTTTTTTTTGACAGTTGTTTGGCTGGGGCAGATTGCAGGGCCACTAGCAGCGGAACCAGGATTTACCCCTACTGCTTGTACTGGCTTTTTGGAACCCATCTTTTCGGAGGGATACCTTGCTCAGCTTAGATACAGGATGGAGGGCCTTGGTCCTTCCTCAAAGCAATGTGCTAGACTTATTGACTCCCTATGGGAAGCTTAACCCTCTCTGAGGAGAGGATGGGGGGCTGGGAGGGGGAGGGGGAGAGAATGGGAGGAGGAGACGGAGTGGGAACTGGAATTGGTATGTAAAATGAGAAAAGATAGTTTTCTAAAAATAAAGTAAAACTTTTTTAGAAAGAAAGAAAATAATCAGCTGCTATAGGTATTTGAAAAAAATTGATTTCTTTTGTATGAGAGTTCTCATCCTAGTTTTCATAGTGGGCTCTGTATTTCTAAAATATGTTTATATGTTGTATCATTTATGAGTTTGGGCTGGATGGAGGAATATTTTGTTTATATTCAATCAGTGATATTGAACTGGATGCATGCCATAGTCTCTTTAAACCCAGATTTATTTTTTGTTTCTTATGGTCCTGAGTCAAATTACTTACTAAAGAGCTCATTGAATTCATGAATACTATAAACAGAGTGCCAAAGTACTTAGGGGAATGAGCTACCCAGTGTGCTTCAAGTAGGATCCTGGGAAGGTCCCAGGAGCAGATGCCTTTGGGTTTCATTTATTTATACACTTCCTTTTAGTAGAGACACTGTTTCATACAGAGGAGAAAACACAGGAGGAGAAAAATGCTTGGATAATAGACCTGGCTTAAATTGTGTCTGGAAACATTTGTTGAAATCTACCACGTTCAATTCAGAGAAATGCGTGGAACATGATGATGTGGGAAGTCCTTCTGTATATGTGTTGCTTTTATTGGTTATTGAATAAAGAATCTGCTTGGGTCTATGACAGGGCAGAATAGAGTTAGGCAGGAAAACTAGATAAATGCTAGGAGAAAGAAGGCAGAGTAAGCGAGATGCCACGTAGTCACCAGAGGAGAAAGGCATGAGCTATCAGCCTGAACCTTGCCAATAGGCCACAAACCTCATGATAAAATATAAAATAATGGAAATGGGTTAATTTAAGATGTAAGAACTAGCCAATAAGAAGCTAGAGCTAACAGGCCAAGCAGTGATTTAATTAATCCACTTTCTGTGTGGTTATTTTGAATCTGTGCTTCAGGAAATGAACTTGCGGCCTCTGCCAACAGAACATGATTATGCAGAATGAGGTAACAGAGAATAGAGCCCAATGATGCATGATGTATCAGACATTTTAACTCTGCTTGTAAAGGCCTGTAGACTCTCGATGACCTCAGTATGCTCCAGTCTAAGTAGACGTTTTCTACCCATGTATCCATCAAGCATATTCCTATTTTTGGCTTATGGGTTGAAAGCCTTCTCATTCTTGTTCTCTTCAACAGCCAGGTAATTTCTAAGACTGTCTTATCACCAAAGTCATTTTGCAAAACATATTCACTGTCTAACATTTATTGTGTATATTTAGTATAGATACTTTGCTGATCTTTCTGCCTTCTCTGTCTGGTTTCATTCCCTTTGACGTATTGTGGCCAAGCATAAATTTTGATTTACAATCCTGCTCTATAATTTCTTGCCTCTCGTCACTACTCTGAGCACCATGAGAAAGAATATGCTGTAGAAGTTACCTTTTACCATTTGGAAAAGAGCCTATGGCCTCATAGGAAGGTGACTAATATAGTTTCCTTTCTACTAAATAGAGTTGATTGAATTATTTGCTACAGTGGAGTGATTAAAGATTTCTGTAACTGCAGACTGGATATAGTTGGATCATCTAATAGTTTGTATTGGGAGCATGTTAGAAATATGTACCTAAACATACATGTACATATTCACATGGCATCCTGAATTCCTTAGTTTTCTAGATCTAAGTGTTTCCCTCATCTGGCTGCTCTGCTGATTCCTGACCCTGCTTGACTACAATTAAAGCATGACTGAGAATAAGACAGACTTCTTTGATATAACAGCCAATAACACAGTCAGACTACTCTGCTTCTCATCCCTGTACTTAGCATTATTAATCTTAGAGTCTTATTTCTCAGAAGGCACAATAATGGTTTATTGAGCTGGAAGTTGAGTCTGCCATCTGGTCTTCTAGCCTTCTTGGGGCAAGGGAATGTCCAGCTATGTTGGCTTTTGTATTTGATAGACGATTAATTCTAATTATCAAGTATAAATAGGACTTCTGGAGCCAAAAATAACTATGTTTAGAATCCAAAGGTTTTCTAAGGAAAAAGTATGGCAATTTAGAACCTGTGAATGTAGTCATATTAGAAAACAGGGTCTCTCTCTCTCTCTCTCTCTCTCTCTCTCTCCATTAAATTAAGTGATCTTGAAGTCAGATAATCTTGGAATATAGAAATGGTCCCTAAATTAATGGGAAGTATTCTTACAAGAAAGGGAATAAAAAAATAACACAGAGAATGCCATGTGAAACTGAATGCAGAGATTAAAGAGATGCGTTTAAAGTCAAAGGATGGAAAGCATCAGAATCCACCATCAAATGCTTGGAGGGCAACCGTGGGAGAACCCTTCAGAACCGCTGCAGAACAAAGTTATGCCACTGTTACGTTGGCTTTGGACTTCTGGCCACTAGAGCTGTGAGAGCATAAATTTCTTTCACATGGAAACATCACGTCTTTGGTTGTTACAGCAGTCTCAGGAAGTGTAGGCACTCTGTCAATGTTTCTTACTGCAGCTTGTCAAGTAGTGGCAATTCAATGAACATTCAAACCACACACCCAAGTACTATGTAGGTTTCAGATCCATTAGAGCACCTGCATTACCTACCCTGCCCTGCAATACTGGCTAATGGGCAACAGAGCATGGGATGAGTCTTGTGTCCAATGAAGAGGAAGCCAACAAGACCAGTTACAGAAATGAAGATTATAGCAGCTATGAGTGTTTTATTCCTGGTTTTTAATGTACAGTTTATGGTTACTTTTTTTTTGTGTGTGTGTGTGTGTGTGTGTGTGTGTGATGTGTGTGATGTGTGTGGTGTGTACATGGATTCTAAGGGTCTCTGTCTATGGCAGTAGAAAGTCATGGTAGGGTTCATTCATGGCTGTAGGTGTGTGTGGCAGCTGCTCATTGACAGTGTAGCTGGTGGTAAGCACTGAGCAAGCTGGGATGAGAAGTGAGTATAGGCTTCCAAAGTCCACCAAGTGATCTGCTTCCACCAGCCAGGTCCTACCACCTGAAAGTTCCACAGCCTTCAACATAGCAACATGAGCTATGGGTTGCATTCAAAATATCAATGAGCCCCAGGAGGACATTTCCTGTTCAGACCACAGCACGCAGGTCTTCTGTATCTTTTTCAGGATTTGATGTATAATGTGGCCGCTAGTTTTATGTAGCTATTTATATTAATTTGTATTTTCCTAAATGAGTAAAAATGTTGAGTTTTTGTGGTTTTCTTCCGTTTCTTCTTTAGTAAAGCTTTTTCTAGTGTCATGGGTTCATATTCTCCTTGCATGTTTTTATTTTCTGAATTTTGAGAGTTCTTCATATCAAATAGTCATGTTTTTGTCAGATGCATAGTTAGTGGGTATTTTCTTCTTTCCTAAAACCAAAACTCTTCATTTCAGTGAGCTCCAGTTTTTCATTTACTTTTTAGGGATTAGTATTGGAGGGCCAACTAAGAGCCCTGTGTAGTTCTAAGCCAGAAAACTGCTTTGAGTTTATTTTTCTAAAATGTATCTCACACTCTCCTGACTGCTATATTTATATAGTAATCCTTAACACTGAATGTGTTCCTCCAACTGATCAAGACTACCTTAGCTCACCTAATCCTCTGGGTTTTTACACATTCTACGATCAGTCTGACCATGCCAACAAGTTTCTTGTTGTGATTTTTATACGAACTGCATTAAATTACATTAGCTCAATTTGGAAGGAACTGAGAGTTTGACTACGCAAATTCTTCCAATTCATGAACATATACCTTTCCACTTATTTACATGCACATCAGGATTTTATAATTTTAGCATGTGTGTCCTATATATGTCTCTATATGTGCAATGGGTTTAATTTTCTTTAAAGCAATTGAAAAACAAACTACTTTTCATATTTGAGATGCTGCTAGTAGAAATACAATTAATATTTTTGTGGTGATCTCATATACTCTTTGAACTCATTTTACTAATGTTTTTACTTTTGTAGAATTCAACCGATTAATTAATTTTTATGTAGTCTTTGGGATTTTTTAACACACTAATATTATCTATAAATAGTGATGTTTCACTTTATTTTTCACATCTATATATCTCTCCTCCCTTTTTCTCCCTCCTGTACCCCTCCCCCTTCCCTCCCTCCCTCCCCCTTTCTTTTTTTTCTTTTATTCTTTTCTTAAAACACTAGTAATTCTAGTATCAGAAGAAGCAAAATGGCAAAATGAGACAGGATGTTTTTACCTTGTTTATCTCTCTTTCTCTCTCTCTCCCTCTCTCTCTCCACACACACACACACACACACACACAC
>LOEQ01000045.1:735964-748793 GCA_001685075.1 Bramus lutescens | reverse complement strand
CACACACACACACACACACACACACACACACACACACACACACACACATCCAGGAACTACAAATAAGAGAGAACTTTTAATGACTGCCTTTATGAGTTTGGTTTACTTATTTTATTGATGAAGGTATGTTGCATCCAGTTTCCAGAAAATACCAAGATGCCATTCTCTAAATAGCACACTTTTTTTTTATACAGTCACTTGGTAATTGACACCTATGCTGATACAATAACTTGACTATTCTGAATGTTGTTGAAACCAACTAACCAAACAAACAAACAATACAAAAAAACAGATGTCCAGGCACTTTTGTGCTGTTGACTTAGAGTTCTTCAGGTGTATTCTCAAAGGCTCTAACTAAGCTATAAGGGAGTTTGATCCTTAGGATTTATTTTGTTGTTGTTTTAACATCTCATGGTTCAAAAATTGATCAGTTTTTTTCAATAACTTTTTATAGCAGTCTCTCATTTTTCTGATGGCTGTCATATCTCTAGTGATGCTCTTTATGATCATCATGCTGGTGATTTATGAATTCCTTTTTGTTTGTCTTGCTAGGTGTTTATCATTTATTTTAGATGTGTTTGAATAGGAGTTCAATCCATTAATCTTTCCTCTATTTTACTTCTTTTGATTTTCACTTATTATTTCCTCCTACTTGCTATTCTTGCTTTGCTTTTTTCTTTTCTCTTTTCTTAAGAAATTATTTAAATGATTTATTGAGACTTTACTTGATGTCAAATAAGTATTTAGTTACCCATCAGTTCTGCTTTGTCACATATCATGTTAAAATATGTTGTACTCTTATTTTGTTTCCTAATTTATTTGAAATATTTTATTTGTATGAATTACATAGCACAATGTAGTTAATTTGCATATCTTAGAAAACATTTATATTCTCTTTCTTTTATTGAATTTTGGTTTGAGAGAGTTTTCTGGCCAAATTAAATACTCCAGGCAATTATTTCAAATACTATTGAATTTGTTGTGCTTTATTTCATGACTTAAGATATAATCTTGGCAACTGTATAATGGAAGCTTTGATAAAGTATATTCTGTTGATTCTTCATTTGAACCATTGATCAAATATGTTACCAGGCTTTTATACATCTCAGCTAGTTTTCTGTTTATTAGTTCTGTGGGTTGAAGAGGGGAGACATACAGTTTCCAACCACAGCAGTGAATTTGTTTGTTCCTTTCAATTTCATCAGGATTGACTTCATGAATGTTTAGGCTCCATACCTTCATGTACGCACAGTTAGCCTCACTCTGGCATGCTTATGGCTTGATATCCTTATTATAAAACCATAATCTTCTATGGCTGTGTAATTCTATTTGCTCAGAAGTCTACTGATAAGGTACTACTACAGCCATTGTAGCATACATCATGGTATACATTTTTGAGTCTTTCCTAATTTCAACCCACCCAATTCATTAATGAAGGAATAGATTTCTGATATATGAACTGGGTCATGATAAATAAAAATTATAATTGACAGTTTAGATGGTCTAAAAAGATTACTGATATGTTATCACCTAAATCTGTCATTCCTATTTGCTTCTTCTTATTTTTATGTATTTTTTTTCCTTGCCTTCTTGTGGGATTCCATTTTGACTACTTCAGTGCTTTTGTGCATGTGTTTGGTACATTGTTCCCAGTTATTTCTCTGGATATCCACTTTAGTATTTTACTTATGACAGTCTAATACCTCCAATACTTTTGATTATTTTCTACTTTAAATCACAATCTTCCTCTCAAATCATCAAATATGATTGGTAAAACCAAGATATCAGAATGCGCTATACACCCATAATTGAGTATTTCCATTGCTCACCTTTAATCTCTACTGCTTAACCCTCCTATCTCATCATTCCTTCTCTATTTGAAGAAACACCTTTGGTCAAGGATAAGGGGATGACTTGGGCAGCAAAGGAGACCGAGCCTCAACTTTCTACCATGTAACTCTTTCGGCACAGATATATGGGTTCTCTAGGTTTTAATTTCTTAACCTTACTAACAAGGCCATTGGATTTGGTATTCTTCAGTGTCTCTAACATTTTATCACTATATCGAGAAAATGAATCACTTGATTTCTTATGTGAAAATAGACCTCTTTGCCCACCTTCCCCAACCACATTTGATCCTTGGCAATAAAGAGTTTGACATTGGAAAATAAGTAATTAACAAATACTTTATCATGCCAGGAATAAAGCATGAAGGTGAAAAGAAATCAATTTCAGTCTGCTGACGGTGCTTCAGGCAATTAGATTTATGGAAGGAGAGGGCAGGGTCCCATTGTGGGCGACCAAGAGCCCATACTGTTTGCACCTGCCATGGATGTCCGCACACACAGTCACCATCTGGGATGCTGGTGATCCACAGATGCTGTTCTGCACTCGTGACTGAAGCAGCTCAGCCACGCCATGGCTCAAAGACACAAGCTCCTTCTGAGTTCGCACTATTATTTCCAGAAGAATTACTTTCTCCTTATCAGTTTGAGAAGCTGACTGGGAGAAATGTGAGCTATGTCATGAAATGTGCATTTTATGATCTCACCCTGGCAGGAGAGAAGAGACACATTTATCTTTTCCCTTTCTTGTTCTCATTTTGGAGTAGGATCTTCCTCGGTAGCTGGATTGGTCTAGAACTCACCATGTAGTCCAGACTGACCCCAGAATTGCAGCCATTGTTCTTCCACAGCCTCCTGAGCACTGGCATTGTAGGTGTGAGCCACCATGCCCAGCTCCTACCCACCCCACCCATCTTTTTCTATCTTTAAGAGTTAAGGTTTATTTATATATGGTTTGTCTTTCTGGATAAAATTAAATAGAGAAAAACAATTAATTTTGTTTTTAGCTGAAAAAATACAAAAAAAAACGTATTCAAGCTTGATAGCCAAAATCTCAAATATACTATTGTTATTTTGTGAAACTATCTTATCTTATATATCCCAAATTTATTTGGCTGCTACAGAGTTCTCATATTAATTTACAAGGGTGGGTCCATGTTTATTAGCAGCATAGTTCTGATTTTCTAATGAAATGGGGCCTAATGGAAAATATTTTTTTTTTTACTGGCACTTCCTTTTGTTGTGGTGATGAGTGGATCTAAATTCAGCAAGAGTAGTTTTTAAAGCAGAAGAAACTCTACACTCAACTAACAGAGAAAACAAAAACAAACAAATAAAAAAAAAACACTTTCCAAGAGAGTGCCTATATGGTTTTTGTAGGGAGGTCATTTTGCTATTTTAATTAATTAATGGTTAGTGTGCATGTGTGGGTTCTTGTGAGGCCATAAATCAATGCCAAGTATATTCTTCAATAACATTTGTGCTTATTCTTTAAGATTGGGTCTTTCTATAGAACTTGAAACTCATAGCTATTTCTATGCTGCTGGACTAGCAGGACCCAGAGATTCCATTGTCCATACCATCATCCCTGACTTTCACATGATGCCTGGAATTGAACTCAGGTCCTTAAGCTTGAATGTTTTATTTTTTAAGAGTATATTAAATACACAGCAGGTATCATAGAGATGTCTTCATACAAGTACATCATATATTTTGACTATATTCCCTCTCAGATACTTCCTCTTCTAATGCCTCTGTCTCCAAGTTTCAAATATATACATGCATTAAAAAATAAGACCAGTGGATAAAGGTCCGGTTATAGCCTTTTGGGGAAAATGCTGTGGGACATTGGTTTGTCACTTGTATTGGTTTAATAAAATGCTGATTGGCCAGTAGCCAGGCAGAAAGTATAGGTGGGATGACCAGAACAACAGAATTCTGGGAAGAGAAAAGGCTCAGTCTACAGTTGTCATCCAGATACAGAGGAAGCCAAATGAGAATGTGTCACTGATAAAAGGTACCAAGCCATGTGGCTAACACAAACAAGAATTATAGGTTAATGTAATATGTAAGAATTAGTTAATAAGAAAGCCTGAGCTAATAGGCCAACCAGTTTATAATTAATGTAGGCCTCTGTGTGTTTCTTTAGGACTGAACGGCTGTGGGATTGGGTGGGACAGAAACCTCCATCAAGAAATGGTGCCAACCTGGACAACTATATCTACATAAAACCTGAGAGAACTTGGGAAGTAATTCTAGACACAAAAGAACAGAGTTAAGTACAGCTTCTTGGTACCAACATCTTCTCAGGTGGGTTCTGCTTGCTAGAGGCAAGTGTATCTCATTTAAAAGAGGCTTCCTGACTCCATTTTAGCTGCAAAAACTTTGCCACTGTTTTAAGAGGCCAGGCCAGCAAACACTTAAATGGTGTTTATGAATAACTGACAGCATACTTTTTGGTGGTGGCAGGAACCTTGAAACTCCATAGAGTTGTGTTAATAAACAGGACTCTTGCCAGTACCTCCATCATGAAGCTAGACTCTCAGAAAGCTAAGGAATGGGGTGAATCCAGCTGTCAAATCCTAGCCATATTGCATAGCAAATTAAAGACTCATGCGGTCAGAAAAAGTTATACAGTAAAGATATATTCAGATAAAAAAAACCCTCTAAACAGTTTAGAGTGTGTTTAAAAATATATGTAGGCTTGTAAGAGAAAAGAAAAACGATAAAGTCTTTATAAAAGAGAGAGAGAGAAGCTGGGTATGGTGGCACACACCTTTAGTCCCAGCACTTAGGAGGCAGAGGCAGGCAGATCTCTGTGAGTTCAAGGACAGCCTGGTCTATAGAGTGAGTTCCAGGATAGCCAATGATACACAGAGAAACCCTGACTCAAAAAATCAAAAAAATAAATAAATAGATGAGATAGAGTTTAAAATAAAGCCATGTAAAAAAATGGAAAATTTTAAGTCAAAAACCTATGTTACTTTGTAGAAGAGGTTTTGCTTTTGTTTCCACAGGAAATTAAAAGCTGTGGATTCATTCTGGGTTAAGAAAAAAAATCAGGTTTGACCAAGGAAAAACCCCTGAAAAATCTCCCATAGGAGCAGATGGCCCAGATGATCTAACATTTCAGAGGACCTCTGTTGGAATTTCATCTGAGTTCTACATCTAGAACAGCCTCAAAACTGCTGGCTGAGATGATCAAGCCTCACAGAATATTCCAGTCAGGATTTGTCCATAATCCTAAATTTTTATTTTAGGTTGCCATAAGATTATCAGCACCCCCATTCAGCAGGAAGTAGTCTAGGAATCTACACCCACATTCCCCCAAAATGGATTATGGATGTTTGTCTTTGTTTAGAATGTTGGTTATGAGTTGTTATAGATAATAGTCAGGAAAAAAGCTAAACAAAGGAGATTAGATTCAAAGTTCTTGTTTTGAAAAAGGGGAGGAGTACTGTGGGACAATGGTCTTGTACACTGTAAAGGTTTTGTCACTTGTACTGGTTTAATAAAATGCTGATTGGCCAATAGCCACACAGGAAGTATAGGCAGGATGACCAGAACAGGAGAATTCTGGGAAGAGGAAATGCTGTCTACAGTTATCACCCAGACACAGAGGAAGAAAGATGAGAATGCCTCACTAATAAAAGGTACCAAGCCATGCAGCCAACACAAGCAAGAATTATGGGTTAATATAAGATGTAAGAATTAGTTAATAAGAAAGCATGAGCTAATAGGCCAACCAGTTTATAATTAATGTAGGCTTCTGTGAGTTTCTTTGGGACTGAATGGCTGTGGGACCTGGTGGGACAGAAACCTCTGTCAGCAGAACAACTAAACTCCTATTTCTCCCCAGTGACAAAATGGCAAAACACATTATTCTGTAATGGGGGTCACAAACCAAGAGCCTGGAGCTCTCACGCAACAGATGCTGGATTCAGATACTGTTCTGTAGTTGGTTCTAGTAGCTTTTTATTATGCTTTCAAAACCCAAATTACTTGTTAAACATTAACAATTCTCGGAACATGAAATTCTATTTTTTTTACATTGTCTTGAACAATGAAGTATGAATGAGTCAGAATGGATCTGTGTTCTCATTCAGGACTGCTGGGTGTCATCTGCTGTATCCTTTGGTTGTGGACATATTTCTGAGTCCAGGAGAGGCTTGCTGACTTCCTAACACTGTTTCCTTCTGCCTTCCATGTCAAGTGTCCATGCCAATAACTGTCACTCACACATCTGCGCTATTGGCAGCAGAGCTGGGAAGGTCAGAGCAGCTAGCACCCACTTCTCAGGACAGAGTAGAAAATTAAGGAAATTTTAAGAGATGAAAATTATGGAGGAAAACAAAAGATAAAGGCACCCACTGCAATATGACCCCATTGATCATTTAAAAAGACAAGAAACAAAACGAACGATGACCCCAGACTCTCCCCTGCAGCATCGAAGAGTCTAACCATGAGTATATACCCCTCTTTTCAACAAGAGGAAGGGCATAGCCTTCATACTTTAATTTCCCAGGTAGACAGTGTGTCTCCATGATTCCACAAGCAAGCTTAACCCATGGCACTTCCTTGCCTGTAGTCTAATTTCTGTTTAAGAAAACAAGTTAGAAGTGGCTGGATTTGAATTTCTTTTCTTTTTNCAGGCCAAGTAATTCATGCTCTAGGAAAAGAAGCTGTTGAGTGGGGCTCCCAAGAAACCCTACTTCTGGCATCAGTTTTGCCAATTGGCTGTCTCAGCAGTGCCCTTGGGGCTGTCTGAAGACCATCGTGAGAATGGACATCATCTGCGGGGGGACCTGGATTCAGAACCTCAGTTTCTTACTCACCGGACAGGATCCGACCTCGGATGGAGACGTTGCCAGTGAACGGGCATTTCTTGTCAATGTAGGTGCCCTCGATGGCCTGAAAGGATGAGAAAGTGCAGCTTGAACTACCAAACTACAATTCCCAGGAGCCCCGGAGGCAGCCACTCCGAAAAGAGCGCGGTGGCCCTGCTCCCACATGGAAGGCCACATGAGTCTCATCTGTTGGAGGGTCCTGTACCTCCTTGGGCGTCTTGAAGCCTAGACCAATGTTTTTGTAGTACCGAGGGAGTTTTTCCTTGCTGGTTTCTCCAAGCAGAACACGCTTCTTGTTTTGGAAGATTGTGGGCTGCTTTTGGTAAGCACGTTCGGTCTGTAGAGACAATCGTTCGGTGAGACTTCGGGTGAGCTCACTTTCCACCCTTGTACGCTTCCACCCCTTAATGCCAGTGCCCCACAACGACCCTAGACACACAATCACCCCATTTATTCTAGCGTCCACACCAGGTTCAAACACGTTCCCGTCTTAAGGCCCGAATCCCGGCCTTTCAGTATCGCCTTCCCAGGCACACGCGCTCACGCCCTCAGGAGCCACACCGGATGGACACGCAGCCCAGCATGGTGGGCCGGGGTACGGGCCAGGCCCGCGCTGACAGTGCCGACTCCAGCGCGCCGGCGCTCACCCCCACTCGGGGAAACCGCGTGGAAGCAGCCTCCCCACACGCTGCCCCACAGGATTAACGCCCCAAGCGCCTGAGACCCCACGGCTGTGTAAGCCCAGGACGTCGGAGGCGGTCAACAGATGAAGGCAAAGGGCAGGCGCCCTAGCTTCAGCTAATTCGGAGGATGACGGGGATGCCAGGGAATGGACCCACGCTAGCCTCGGCGCCAGCCCTCAGCTCTAACCTGAATGTCCGCCATCTTCCCGGCAGCCTGAGGAAAAGAGAGATGGTCCAACTCCTGGGTTTCCTTCTTCACTACGCGAGGTCCGGAGCGGAAGTGACGTATGGCCAGCCCTGCACGGATTTAGGGGCACTTCCGGTGCAGAGCACGCGATTCTGGAACTGTCCGTACGCCGCCATGATAGTGGAGGACTATGGAGACCGGAAGCGGAGCCTATCATCTCGCGAGATCTCAGGCGGCCATTGCCGAGGATGGGCAGGCTGGGAAGGGACTTCCTGCGGTGCCGCGAGAGTAGCAGGGCGGGGTCAGGTTTCTTCAGCAACGGGAATCACGTGGAACTTAGAACCGCGTGGTGGTCTTCAGCTTCCCGGCGAGAGGCGGAGGTGGCCATGTTCCACGCGGGCTGCCCTCCTGTTTTCCGGCTGATGTTGTAGCTTTATTTCTTTTATTAAAGTGTACCTCCACGTGTACCAGTGGCAAGGTCTCTACATAGACCGGTCTTGACACCATCGTGTCCTTCCCTCAAACCACGAAGACTGGAGCTATAGGTGCCAAGTTCACTTGCTTGTTGGGTGTACATCCCAACCCCATTTCCTCTGGGTTTACGTCCTGACTACCTTTGGAGAGGACCACACCCCTCGGAAACGGAGGGACCCCAAACCATTAAACCAGGACTCAGGAGGCAGAAAAAGCTTTTGTACCAAATGGAGTTAGGATTTTCCCGGCCATGTACAGGACAGTAAAGGCGTTTTGCGAATGGTGTTGGGATTCCTTTAATGCCAGCACTCAGGAATTCAATTTCAGACCAGCTAGGGCCACATAGTGAGACTGCCTAGCGAAGCAAGCGACCTCCTGATAGTAGTCTCTATCCACCTAGGGACAGCATAAAGAGAGATTTTAGATATGTCTTTCTGGGATGTTACAATTTCGCCAAAGACTTAGTATGTAAAGGATTTGATGGTTTTTTTTTTAATCACCAAGAAAACAGACCCTGTGTGTGACAAACCATAAGCAAAATTATTTTAAGCTGGACGTGTTCATGGCCAACTGTATACCACCCAACACCTCAAAGCTGAGGGGCAGAGGTCAACCCTACCCCAAACCAACAAACTTGATCACTGGGATTCCTCCTCTACCCTGCACCAGCTTAACTAGTCCAGGCGGCTAGCTCAGCCAACCTAAAGTTACAAGCGTACATTACCACGTGGCCTTTTTTGCTGTGGCAGTTATGTCTATTAAGTTAAACTTTCCTTCTGTAGTTGAGGATGTGGCTCAGGGAACCACTAACAATTCTACATTTAAAGCCCCCTCAGATGAGTGGTGGGTCTCACCTTTCATCCCAGCACTTGGAAACAGAATGGGTTCCAGGATAGGAAAAGCTACAGAGAAACAAACCCTCTGCAAAACTCAAACTTCCGGAGCCAAGTTCCTGGTCATGAATGGTAGAACATAAGGATGAAGGAGACACTTATGCTAGCTGCCTGCACTACAGGATACCTTTGACACGCTTTCGGTATAGCCCTGGCTCTCCTGGAACAGAGGATCTGCCTGATTAAAGGTGGCAGTGCACAACTTATCTGGTGTAGGCTGGTGGGAACGAAATAACACGCATGAGATTCCTTGAGGGCCAGGTTACAACTCCTGGAGTTAGATGGTTGTGAGCCACCAATAAGGCTGTCCCTTAAACCCTTCATGCCTTTCTTTATGCCCAAGGAACTATTTTAAAGTCCTGTTTGACCTCCCTTCCCTCGTTGGCACTGTTCCAACTCCCCATTTTCAGTACCCTTATCTAGCCTCCCCAGCCTTAACTCATTTGGGGCATTAGTTCCTGAAGCCCATGTGCTAATGGCAATCCCATACTTTGCAGCTGAATTAGTTACTAAGCAAAACCATTTCAGGAAGGACCTATGGGAAGATTGTGCTTGCACCTTTTGAGCAACAAAGCACCTTCATGCCTTCAATAGATGAGCAGACCACAGCCTAAAAATCCCAAATTTTGGGTCCCATTGTTGGTGCCCCTCTGCTCCTGCCTATATAGCAGACATAGTGCAAAGATACTAGCTTTAACAGTCAAATTTATTATTAGCAACAGAATGCTGCAGCAAGAAAGTAAAATTACTTTCTGAGCAGTGTTGGGAAGGAGAAAAGGCAGTGGCTTCCCAGTGTGAACTTCTGAATCCCAGCCCAGATGTTAGGTCTCCATCCTCACAGCTGCAGAATACATATGGCCTTGGCTTTGATGGGCTGAGCAGCCCAGTCATTAACACTAAAGCCCAAGCAATTCCAGCTCTCAGAGCTTTTATAAAAACACCCTCTTTCCCACAGGAGCAGTGCCTAAAGCACCTTTGTCCCCACTTCCCTAGTCGGCGGTGGAGGGAGAGCAGGCCAGGCAGGCATGAGGCACACACAAACAGTCTTTATTGGGCTCACACAAGGAGTCCGTTGGTCTTAAGGACCTCTGTGAACTTGCAGATTTTCTTCTCCACGTTCTTTTCTGCCTGTTTCTGTAGCCTCAAGAGCTGCTTCTTCTTCCGATAGTGCATCTTGGCCTTCTCCTTCCGTTTCTCCTCCAGAGTGGCTGTTACTACCTGGTACTTTCACCCGACCTCATGAGCCAGACGCCCCAGGTAAGCAAACTGCAGGGGCACAATGCTTCCTGGTAGGCTTCAGCCGCACAACCTTGAGGGCGGCAGGGACCACCATCCGCTTTTTCTTGTCATAGGGTGGAGGGATCCCATCCAAAACCTTGAGGCTTTCTAGGGCTGCCTTGCCTCGCTTGGTCTTGTGGGGCAACATGCCTGGAAGAACAGCAGGCCTCATTTTCAGAGGGGCTGAAAGCCCGGCTGTAGCCCAGAGCAGGGCGAGGAGCCAGCCTCAGATGGTAGTGCATGTGGAGTCATCTCACAGTTGGGGAACTCGAACACGAGTGGGAGAGATCCTCACAGGCTNTTTTCAGAGGGGCTGAAAGCCCGGCTGTAGCCCAGAGCAGGGCGAGGAGCCAGCCTCAGATGGTAGTGCATGTGGAGTCATCTCACAGTTGGGGAACTCGAACACGAGTGGGAGAGATCCTCACAGGCTTGGATTTGAATTTCTTATTCCCACATATGGATATACTAGATACACATCTCTAAGTACTCTTTCTTTTTCAAAGCTTTTGATTTAAATTCTATATACTCAGGGCAGAGTCAAGACTAATAAAACCAAAACTGTTAATCTGGTATGTCATCAGTATCATTTTGTATTTTTTGGGGGGAATTGTATATTATTTTGTGTAACTGACAAGTGTACTCTGAGAGATGTCAGCTGTCATAAAACATGTCCCTGCTTCCCTCCCTAGACAGATTTTAACATTAAAGAAAGAGATCTGAGATATCCTATAGAGACCTTCAGTGGTTTAGAAGTGCATCCATTATTTACTTTAAGGATTTGAAACAACAGTGTCTCCCTGGTGTTTGCTCCCTTTCAGGTTAGCATTTCAAATCACTTTGGATAGAAGTGCTGAAATGTTATATATCTATAAAATTCTTATTGATCTTTGGGCAGTTTATATTCTAGAAGTGAGTCAAAGCTTATGGTAGATCCCAAGAAAGAGCTTTTCCTTTTGATTTCAGAGATAATATTCTAAAACACAGCAGACTGACTAGGCTAGTGCCGTGGAAATATTCAGACGTCACTCATTCCTCTAGCTTCCTTAAGCTATAGGGAGAGCTTATGAAATAATATGTAAGTAGAGATTGTTGAGCAAGGGAAAATGAATAATTACAAGCTTTCTTTTTCACTTGGTTTAGCAGAACACTAAATAAAACACAGTCTTTATGAAATCGGTGTTTACTAAAACACAACGAATCTAGAAAGGTTCTTAAGTTTCTGCTGCTGGCAATATTTTCTGGGTAAACACTGATAACTACACTTGGGTATGTGGCAGACTACGGATTTATGACTATTTTGTTAAGAAAGCATGCCTGTGGAAGCTCATTGAGATGAAACACCAACAGGGAATGGTTAATCCCCAAAGGTTGTCCTCTTGAGTAACCAGACCATGTCTTCCTTCCACTTGAGCTATAGCTGCATTCTCTTGCACTTTATCATCCCTGTTTGTTGGGTAAGCGTTGTGGATGCCATTCTATTTCCTGGAATTGGAGCATATTAGATAAGGATTGGTTATCAATGTTGACATTTCAAAGCCTGGACCTAGATTTTGACAGGGTCTCAATAACATAAATATTCGATGAGCAACATTGCTGAGAGGCAAACTTATCATCCCCGTGTCCAGGGAAGGGGTCTCCTTGTTTACACATCCACAGCAGAGATCACATGGCTATGCCAATTTTCTCTGAAGTCCTTTCCTTTGTTCAGAGACTAGAAACACTAGAAAAGGGTTGCATAGGTAGCTCAGACTGGAATATTAACACATTTCAAAGGACTTGATTAAAACTCATACATTCCCAATAGTTTCTGTGTCTGTGGATCATAGATTTCCAACATCTCCCCAGCAGTGATATACAGGAAAAAGATCTGAAGAGTCAACATTATGATTGATATTTCAGGAGAAACAGCTGCAGGGAAATGAAAGGGCTATCTGCTAAAAGTGTGTGCGTGACAAAATGACTGATGGAAGCAAGTTAAAGAATGGATAGATTAATGTTAGTTCTTAAGGTTTTACTTTTTGGTTGCTGAGTGCTATTGTCTCTACATGTGGGTGGGGCAGAACATCATGGCAGGGAGTGTGCTACAGGGCAAAGCTGCTCATCTCCTGGCAGCCAGAGAGCAAGCAGAGCAGAGTGAGAGCGAGGTGCCAGGAATGACACACCTTCTGGGGCATGCTCTCTGCCGTACACATCCTCCAATGAAGAACCAATTCTTAGTGTTTGCTCCTGCGCACAGTCCCTCCCTCCCTTTCCCCCTTTTTGTCAATATAATAGATCATATTCAAATGTCCTTTGCTCGAGATAGTTTTTCAGAGTACCTGGAGCTTACCTGGTGTAGGAGGCCCGTTTATTTTTCAGTGTTGCTTTCAGTGGTTGAATAAAGAACTGTCTTAGCCTTTTGATAGGGCAGAAACTTAGGTAGCCGGGAAAGACAGAACTGGATGCTGGGAGGAAGAAGGCAGGCAGAGAGCTGCCTGCCATAAAGCTGCCAGGTCAGACATGCTGAATCTTTCCTGGTAAGCCAGGAAATGGGTTGAATCAAGATGTAAGAATTACTGAAGAGGCTAGGTATAATGGGCCAGGCAGTGTTTAAATGAATAAAATTTGTGTGTTGTTATTTTGG
>LOEQ01000045.1:666448-735892 GCA_001685075.1 Bramus lutescens | reverse complement strand
TACTACACTTACCAATCCAGACAGAATGGCTGGCCAGTAAGCTCCAAGAATCCAAACTTGGGTCTTCGTGCTCACATGGCAGGTATTTTAATGGCTGAGTCCTCTTCCCAGATCTCCAACTATTAGTTTCTACCATTTCTCAAGAATGTTATCAAATTATGTATATATTACTGGAATGCTGGAAAAATAAGGCTAGAGTGCTCAGGATGCATGCGTGTCCTCAAAGCACAGCAGTAGGCAACCCAGTTTATAACACACAAGCACAATGGAGACATTTCAAATTCAAAATATAAGATGCTTATAGTCCAGAGCTTTGCCAAGACACGATTGGGCAAAGACATGACCACACATGGGCCTGCTAAGGGAGGTTTTTGAGGATAGGAAGTGTAAGTTTTTGAATATGGATATTCAAAAACATAGTTAGGCCTTTCATGCTGATGTTTTCTTAGGTAGTTGACAGAAAGCAACTAATACAAACTGTGACAATATAAATATAGAGAGTCAAAGAAAAATATGTAAAAAAGACATGTAAACCCCTAGCTATTTCCCCCATTATTGACCTGGACCATGTAATGTGCAGTGTAGGAAACAAAACTATGACAAACTACATGTTGGATGTGAAACATGCTTTCAGAAGAATTTTTGTGGTAAGCTCATATTGAGTCATAGACAGCCTATTTGTTTGGGAATCAAGCCATGAAAATTTAGAAGAGAAAATGATGTGCAATCAATAAATGTCATAATTATAAAAACTTTATTTCACTCTTACTTTAATTAAATCTTGATAAGCACCACGTCATGGACTGGCAATCTAGAAAGAGGGCATCGGAATGCTTCAGTTAATAAGAAAATGCAAGCCGATGATGTGAAGTTACAGCTACATGGAGCCTGGGAAATGAGACCACGCTTAGAAAAATTCAGTGGGGAATCTCATAAAAGCAGGCAACAGGAATCGGGCATCGATCTGCTCACACTTTTTATGTTAGGAATCCAAAGCTTGTGCTTGGAAACATCAAAAAGAACACTGTGTTACCTTGACAGTTCACAATTGGCTAAAATTTGTCCCTGAACGCATCATGTTGCCATCCTGTGTTCCTGAACAGTGCTAGGCCACAGGCTGAGAAGCCCAACTCCTTTAACGTGTAAAGCACTTAAAGGTGTTTTTCAACATTGGGCAAGCTACCCATGGTGTCCTCTGCTGTGCGGATTTCTCCTATGCAACCATCAAGCCATCATTTACCTAATGAAACTGGGAAAAACTACATTTTCAGCAAAACATTTTAATTTGGTCCTCTATTCAAAGACAATTGCCAAGATGTTTTACATAAATTTAATTCACAAGCATGTACACAAGGGAACCACTACAAAGAACATTGCTTCCTGGTTTAGGAATAAAAAGTTTATCCTCTGCTTACACTAAACATACAAAAAATAATCTACAAAAATTGTTTACCATTGATTTTTAGCTAAAGAAAAAGCTTTCTTCTGAAACAAAAATGATTGTGTGGTGGTAGTATTTTAGCCATCAAAAATGTAATGTAAGTAACCAATAAATATAATGTGCTTCTTCCATATAGACATATTTACACTTGAGTCTTTGGCTTATGATATTTTCTAAAAAGAACTTTAAATGATCCAGCCATCATTGCACACTGAAAGAAAATAAGCCGGTTATATATTTTATATATAATTTATACATTTTTATAGAGCTCTGCTACACTTTGAACATAGAAAAATGAAGCTGATTATGAATTTGCACAGCTTTTGTTTTCTTCCCCACTTCAAGATTCCACAGCATTTTTTTTTCAAAAGGAGGGAAATGCTGTTTTAAAAGTGCATGCAATGTGTGGTAGCTGCTCTACTGAAAGCAGAAGAGAACAGGCTGCGTGTTCCCCCGGACAGCCCAGATCATCCCTCATCGGAATCCGCCTCTTCGTAAAGATGATTTGGGTGGCACAAAATGTGGATGCTCTTGTACAGTCATAGAAACGGATCAAGTCCTTTTTATTAAGATACACAACTTCATAAGAAAAATACGTTTGCCTCTGCAATGTAAAAGCCTCCCACCCCCCACATTAAAATCTCTCTGCACAGGTGTAACAGGTAACAGCTGCTGGCTCAGCAGGCGAATGGGTTTCTGCTGGGGCGCTCTGCAAACAGCATCACCTAACTACGAGGACTCCAGGTACTCCAAAGCCACGTCATAGCAGAAACGATACTGCTCCTGCAACATGTTAGCACAGAAGGGATGAACAGAGTTAGCAAGAGGCTAATGGTGAATAATAGCATCTGTGTGAATTCTTGACATCCAATTGAGACTATTTAAGAGCGGCAAATTACATATTCTGTACATAACAGGAACATCTGGGCATACATATTTTATACTCGAGGCTAATGATCCCTACTTAAGAAAATGGAGCAACAACAACAAAAAAGGTGTTTTAGTTTTTGTCCTGCATTTTCTACCATTTAATATAATACTCAGAATTTTTGTGTGATTAAAATTGCTGGGCCTCACCATCAGAATGTTTTGCAACTTACAAAAATGTAAAGAACCACGACAGGAGCTGCCATTAGGAGCAATTGTTAAAAATCACCTTGGTTTACCTCAGTCATTGTTAGTAGATGATTGAAATAACAATTATCCAGAATAAATACATTAGCTCCTACTGGGGGATGTGTGGTGCCCAAGGAACTTCAACAAGAGCCTCTCAATTTTGTTTAATTTGAAATTCCCTTACCAAACTCAGCCCAAACCCTTAGCAAACTTTTCTAATCATGCTTAGCTAAGCAGAGTGGTCTGTCAATTCTGTCAGGATTTGTGGGGCATGAAGATAAAGGAAAACAGTAACTCACTGGAAGGTTCACTAACAAATGTTCAACTACAGACTTACAAGTTAAAGAAAGGATGGTATATTAAAGATAAATTTGGAGATAAAAGTTACTTCAGAAGGCATCAGCAATCCTCATGGGATTTGAAATGCTTCAGGCAGCATGTATTTCACAGGTTACACACCTGCAAAACTAGAGCCATAGCTACTTCCTGTCCATTTTGTATGTAAATCCTCTCTCAAATCCATACTCTTTGTCCCTCTCAATCATCAGCACCCCAGAGAGGGCAACCCGATCTTGTCCTAGGTGGACTCCCCTATAACGACCTGAGAAAGGAAGAAGTAAGCTACCATTTGTCAAAGTGAAACAGCATAAACCAGGGTCTTTAGATGTTTGTCGCAGGAAGCAATGCACCTCCTGTGTGAACAGCCCAGAGCAGGAAGTGGTGAAAACACACTGGCGAGCCTACTGAATCGCTTCTTTTTCTTCTCCCTTGTGCTATCTGATCATCTTGATAAAGTAGGGCAAGCGACAGTGATGCTCTGGGGTTTCTGGTTTACTGTGCTGTGAGTGCCACAGCTGCTCTTCACCTGATCCCACTGTACCAGCATGTAACCCCCAAGGAAGATATGTGACATGGGCAACAACTGTCCCTCCTACTTGGTACTAAGCTCCACTCGGGTGAAACCTTCTTCACATATCTCCCATCAGTCCCTACTTCCAAAGCTTTATGAACTCAGGAGAACTCCTGTCACACTGTGGGGACTGTACTTCAAAGATGCTAAAGTAAGCTGAAAACTGTGAGCAAGGACAACCTGACAATGGCCAGTTGTATTAGATAGTGAAGGATTACAGATACTGACTGCAATAGACTTCAGCTGTTCTCTCAAAACACTGGGTGTCAGGTCTGCAGGTATAGGCCAATTTTAGAAGACCTTGCCTAGCATGTTTGAGGTCCTGGTTCCATACCTAGCAACACACACACACACACACACACACACATTCACCAAAGCAAGTCAGATAAAATGTAGAGTAAATGAATAAATGGAAAACAGGTGTCCAGATTGCTGAGGTGACCCATGAGCATAAATACTAGTTAACTCAATCTGCTTTAACAAGCGAAAAGGGACTATACTTTAGCAGGATTTATTCTTATAGAACTACTATAAAAGTTTGCTGCACCACCAATTTACCGCCTATAAGGAGAAAAAGCCCTACACATTTCTCAAATTAAATGAGAGTGTTTCCTTTATTCAACAGTTCATGTGATGAGCAATGTGCTGATATGAGTGGAGGCAGATTCCCTACAGTCTACCTATCAGGTGCAAATCCCAGAAAGGCTCATTTCCCGTGTGTCTATGAAGTCAAACCAGTACATAGGTCCATAACTAAGTTGTCACTGAGACCTTTTTAAGACCGTGTGACTCACCGGGGCTTCCACCATGTTCGGCTTGCTGTTCCTCAGGGTCTTTACTGCATGGAAAACATCCACCACGTTTTGCCGCTTCACCATCTCAACGACAATGCCTATGGCACAGAACATGCCGCTGCGGCCACCGCCATTCCTGAAAGCACAAATACGGTGTCAGCACCTTCAGGGGACTCGCATGTCACATCATCACATTCGTCTGGGAAAGGAAATTCGTCTTTAATACTTTTTCCATGTCTTTGGGCTCTGATTTATGTTTGTGTATGCACATGTGAAGGGCAGAGAGGAAGGGACTAGAAGATAAAGTTAGCTCAGGTGCTTAGAAGCAGACATATACAACAGAAATAAATTCTACAATGTAGATATGTTGTGATCCTAATGTATTTGCAACCTTATGACTCAAAAAGGTTGCTCTCATAGGAGTTTAAAAGAGTTAAATCATATAACAACTGCCTAATTTCCATTACTTTATTTGTGCATGTTTGTTTGTGGACCACATGCATGCTGTGCCCATGGAGGGTAGAAGAGGACAAAAGATGTCCTGGAACTAGAGTCAGAGAGGGTAGTGAGCCACCAATGAGTACTGGGAATCGAACCCGGGTCCTCTGGAAAAGGAGCCAGTGCTCTTAACTATTGAGCCAACTCTCTAACTCCAAGTATATAATATTTAATAGTTAGAAAACAAAACAAAAACCCTAAAATTAGTAGTAAGCTATTCCTTCATGAGACCAGATTTCTGTTTTGGAAGAGGACCTATGGTAGGTCTGACAGGATCTGAACAGTGCATTTTTCACATAAGTGAAGCAAAGGCAAATGAGGAAATGAACTCGAGGTCCCTCACACGGCCAGGGCATGCTGCTCTGCTTTACTCACAAGCAGTGGATGATCGTCCGGCCTTCCCCTTCCTCACATTCCTCCTGCCATTTCTCCACCTGCAGTATCAGTTTCAAAAATGAACGTTTGGAGCCAGGCACTTCCCGATGAGAAGCCCAGCCGAGGTACTGGAACTGCTGTACCATCAGGTAACCTTCCTGGGGCTGGAGAGAGAGCAAGGATTTGCATGGGAATCAGAATGAGAATACTGAGGGAAATGCATACTGGATGGAGTCTAGTTGACGACAATTCAGGTGCTTTGACAGAAACATTCCATCCCATAAGTGCAGGAACAACTTGCCCTTTTGACCTGCCTGTGATGGTTTATATCGACTGTCAACTAACTTCATAGGATCCTAAATCACCCCAGAGACAAATATTTGGGCATGCTTGTGGATTATCTACACTTGAATAATTGAAGAGCCACCCTAATCTTTGGGCAGTAGCATTCCACAGGCTGGGGTCCTGGACTGCATCTAAAGGAAGAAAGCAAGCTGAACACAGGCAGACGTCTCTGCCTGCTTCCAGACTGTGGATGTGATGTGACCACCTGCAGTAGAGTCTTGCTGCCAGCATCCTTATGGTGACGAACTGTATCTCTCAAACTGTCAGCTGAAATAAATGTATCTCACCCAATTTGCTTCTTGTTAGAGATTTCGTCGCAGGAAAAAAGGAAAATAACTAAGATGATGCATGCATCTTTCCCACCCCCCGAACCTTGAGTAAAGACACTCAAGTCCTGCTCTTCAACTTCCTAAAGCCTTTAAAATCCACTGTCCCTTTACTGCCTCAACCCACACAAGTTGTGATAATATGTCCTGGTGATGACCTTTACTGCCTTCTATCTCCCTGCCATCCACTCTTAGTACAGACATTATGATTATGCTGACGTTTAAAAAACAATCTTGGCACTCTTAAAACCAATGGCTCCCTAATGTTCTTAGCAATCTGCTGGGACCTAAAACTCCTTTCATGATCTGGTTGACCTGGCCTCCCAGCCTCCTTTCCCTCTAACAGAGCATTGCGTTTGGAGAGACTCTGTCTTCCGTTAGCTCCTTTGCCACTTTACTTCTTGCCTTGGAGCCTTTGAAGAGGATGTCCCTGATCGTTTTGAAAACGTCTTACTATAGCGCTCCTCTCACTGTCAAGTAGAAAAGCTAATTTGACCCAGGTTTGCCTGGGAACTTTCCTAAGAGGGCACAGAACCAAAGGATCCTGGGGAAAGCTCTCTGCCTCTGGCTATCACACCCTCAACTAGTACCTACTAACTCTTCAAAGTTTTTCTTAAATACCCTTTTCTTCAGAAGTTCTCTGGTCACTTAGCTGTGCCTGATCGTCCAGGTAAACAATTCATATTCTGTGCTTCTCCTCTGACACATGTACATCATGTCAAATAGTACGATGCCAGCCTTCTCTGGTAACGCGTAGATTCCTTAAAGACAAGGAACACTTTCCTTTCACCTTAAACTAGGTATTGGGAGAACTCTGCATGGTACTTTCTAAACAGCAGTGCTGCTGGAATAAATAGAAACCCAAGACCCTGAGTAGGAAATACAGAGAAGAGTGCGTAGTATACTGAGTACCCGTTTCAAAGGGGTTTCATATGGAAGGGCTCATGTACCTCTTGGTAGGGCAAAGACCATATCTACTCTCATTCCCCATTTGCATACTAAACTCACAATGAAGTGAGTGATACAAAATAATTATATTGAGAATAAAAACATCAGGTATAAATAAGGACCAGAACATAATACATGCACAGAAATAACCAAACCAATATATTTCCTGAAAAAATTCAACAGATTTCAAATCATGCTAGAAAACTTTCTATAGGAAGAGCTCTGCTCACAGATGAGTTTTGCTTCTGCACTTGAACAGCTACAGTTGCTTAGTTAAAATATGACTAGACAGAAATTGAAACAGATGTGCAGACATAATGAGATTCCATTTAAATTGAAGTCTAAGATATGCACGAATATTATGACATGGTTGAATTCATTCATTTTTTCCTCCACTGAGATGAGTGATAGAATTGGTTATGAGTTTATCCCCTGTTCCTAGTTATATTCACATAGGCTAATTAACAAGACAAACATATAGTCATTTTGATATAAGAAACATGACAGCCCTGATCACACACTTAAAATCATAGTCTTAAACAGAACTTACGATTTTGAAAGAGGACAGTCTCTTCTCTTTAACGTATTGTGTCATGGAGGTTACTATTTTCAAATTTGGCTTACTATCTTGTTGAAAGCTAAATGGTTTTACTAGTGTATTGTTGGTTGGTTTTTAGGAAAAGACTTTCAGAGTTGCTATTGTATAAACCATGTCAGGGAAAGAAAAAGCCCTGTGGGATACAACTGCCACTCAGCTGCTGGCAAAAGGCACAGCAGAGGTTAACACTGATTCCTCCTTTGGAGCTGGGCAGAATCAGATGCTGCAATGTTCAGAACATCAGGCGTCAGAACAAGCAGGTGAGAAGAACAAGTGGCCAGCAAAGATTTAGCAATAATGTGGCTGACTTCTCCCTCAGGGTTGGGTTTCCCATTACACACAGGTCCTGAAATAGTAACATGCAAGTCTCCTGTGATGGCTGCTCTGTTTTATCCCGCCCCTCTCTGTGGTAACCATGATTATCCTTACTTTTCACCAGTATGCTCCTTTTTTTCTAGGCTGGAGGTCAATATTAATAATTAGGAAATGTATCATCCTCTACCTAAGTCCACAGGTACTCTGGGGCCAGGCCCAGACTGTAAACGCTGATTGAGAGACTGCATCTGAATCTGGCCTCCCAGACCGAGCATGTTATTGTACTCACTGACCGGAGAACCTAGCTTTCAGCATTTCAGATTTCCACCATCTGGAATATCTTTTGTCCTGGAACTAAGACATAAGGCGATCAGTGACTCTGGCCTGGACCATGTGGCGCTTATTGATTCTTCTCCCCCCATTGTCTGGATAGAATCAGGTCCGATCAGGATCACAAACAACCTCCTTGATCTGAAGCAGGTCAGTTAGGATGACCTGAGAAATACTTACCCTAGTTAGGTTGCATATCCTAAAAATCCGATTGATCACATCACAGTCCATTGAACAAGACATACACTCCACTTGGATAGGGCCATATCGCAGCATCCCTTCTTCTGGCCAGTACTGAGGGCAGCCCTACACGATTAACATTTGGGAAAGAAAGAGAAGTTTGGTTTTGTTTTAAAGTTCTACAAAGTAGAAAATCGAATTTATTACTGTTCCATTAGGATGCACCCAGAACCCATGGCCACCAACCTGGGACAAGTCCACTTCATTTAGCATCACAATGGAGGTACAGCCATAATCATACACTAGTCTCCAGAAATCCTTCACAGTGTTCGGCAGCGGGTATTGTGTGACGATGAAAGCTGCTGGCTGCCTGTAGCTCTGTGGAGAAGCAGGAGAGTTGAGAAATGTAAGAACTTAAAATGCAAAGGGGGGTGGGCATGATCATATTTTCATTATACATATTTATGAAATTCTTGATGAATAAATAAAAATAAATAAAATGCACATCAAGTTATGCAAACATATTCATTGTACTCCATTCTGGACCAAGTAGGTGGCAGTAGCTTTCAAGAGAGATGAAGCCACAGTGCCACCTAAGCCATGGCACCACTGGGATGTAATGGAACCAGGAATAAGTAAATGACATAGAGTTTGATGTGACTACAGTATTTGAGTCCTAGCTTTATTTCACCGAGGAATGTTAATATAGGACAAACACAGAGGAGGACAGAAACCCCAACATGCAGGCCCTCATGTTACAAATGGCTGCCCAACGTGTGGACAACTGCATCCACATAAAGCCTGAAAGAGCTTGGGAAGTAATTTTAGACAGAAAAGAATAGAATAAAGCATGGCTTCTCCGTAGCAGCAATTTCTCAGGTCTGCTCTGCTTGCTAGAGGCAAACAAGCGCTCTCATTTAAGAGAGGCTTCCTGACTCAACTTTAGCTGTAAAACCTTGCAGCTTTTTAAGAGGTCCTGCCACGAAACATTTAAATGGTGTTGTTGAAAAGCTGACCGCATGCTTTTTGGTTTTCAGCTAACAGCAAAAAAGTTGTTCTGTTTTAATGCTGGCTTTCTGGGCCTTCCTGCCAGAGCAAACTCTGACTCTTTCAGACAGGCGGCCCGGCTACGGAGCATTTGAGTGTTGTTTATGGACACACTGTTGCAGCTTGCTTGTTGGCAAGGACCTTGAAACGCCATAGAGTTGTGGAAATAAACATGGCTCCAGCCAGTACCTTTGCCAGGAGGCTGGAATCTAAGAAAGCCAAGAAATGGGCCGGACTTAGTTGTCAAAGCCATGGCTTTAATCCTCTCCATATTGCTTAGCAAATAAAAGACTCATGTGGTCAGAAAAAGAGAGAGAGATACAGTAAAGAGAGATTCAAAGACAAAGAAAACCTCTAAATAGTTTACAATGTGTTAAAAATATATGCAGGCTTGGGAGAGAAAAGAAAAAGGTTAAAGCCCTTAAAATAAAAAAGAAAGAGTAGTTGGGTGTGGTAGCACACACCTTTAATCCCAAAGCTTGGGAGGGGGAAGTGGTGCAGGACAATTGTCTATATTCAGGGAGGGGAAAGACTCCTATAGTTTCCTTGCTATTGTTTCATAGGCAAAATGAAAAAGAAATAAAGGTGATAAATTATCTTAAGGATGCTGAATCTTGTCTGCTTTCTTGCTTCTTCCCAAGGTAACAAAGTAAGATCACTGGTGACACAATTTCAAATTCCCCTCCCTGTTGTTCTGTTTCTGGGCAAGTGGCCCAAAGAGGATGTGTGAGAGCAGCGGCAGGGGGTCAAAATAAGTGTTTTCCTGATAAGAATTTTTTTTCTTAACATGACATTGTTCATGTCTTCCTTAGTCATTTCTAAATGGTTTACTAAATAAAATTAGTTACCTTTAAATGATTAGAACACTGAGCATCATAGATAAATATTTCTAAATTAAAAACCCCACACTTTGGTAGGATATGGCATTCTATGATTTTAAAATGTATTCCCACTACTCAAAAAGGTATGGTATTAATCTTGCTTCTCACATTGTTAAGGTAAAAAATATAACTCATATTTTTCTATAGGATAACACAACTATCAAACTTCAAATCAACACTACACCTATAAAAATTAGACTTGCTAAGAATCTCTGGAGGCTCAACCTCAAATCCTTTTCCAAACAATTTGTATTTCACTGACAGTTTCTAATTTTCCATTCTAGTCTATCTTATAATTCCAAGAAATGAGAAGTAGCCAGTGTTCAGTTGAGTTACGGAGATTCTTAGGGCATTTTTTTTACTAACAAAGAGTCAGTCTCTTACATCCATAAGAGCAGCATTGATGTAGTTACTGCTCTCCCCATCAATTGTAATTAAAAAAGGCAGACATCTGTCAGGTGGGAGCATGTCCATGAAACGGTTTTTGTCATGGTTCCTTGGCAGGCAAGCGATGCTGCAGTCTTCAGCTTGGAGTCGAGGGGTGACAGAATTTAGAGTCTGAAAAGAAAAGAGAACCCAGGTTAAAAGACAGGGACCTACTGAATAGCATAGCGCAGACCCACCAAATATTTGGGAAGCCAAGTGGAAGGTGAAGGGTTTGTGGAAGGCAATGACGTTGCCTCTGTGACTGGCTGATGGACTTTTTAGTTAAGTGAATGAAGCCTGTGAAGGGAGGCAGTCACGGGACACATTTTATTCACATGTCTCTTCTCAAAAGGAAAGAACAGCTAAACTACTCAGCTATCCATGAAACGCACTCCCCAGACAAAGAAAATACAAGGGCCATCCACCAAGGTAATGATGGGCTTCAAACGGAAAGTGGCCATTTGCAATCACATTTTGTCGTGCTAGAACACTACACCAAGAATCTAAGGAGCAGTTTCCGAGGGCTAAAATAGTAAGGCTGTATGGAGGAAAGAAAGAAGTTATAAACACAAAAATCATAACCAGATTTGACTGTTGTAATGTCTTTTTCTCATACCCTTTTCAGAATATGAATTCATTTGCCCTTCAGGATATAGCAGATATCGGTGCAAATGAATCCATAACGTACATAATGACAGACAAAAATGTCATATTATAATTGCAGAAGGGTCAAAGGTTATGTATTTGACCTGAAAGACCTTTTCTAAAAGAGCTATTTGTGCCCAGGACAAACTGGAAAAGTTTTAATAGAAACCTTAGAAACAGTCAATACCTGAAATTCATCTTTGAGATGGGAGGAGTTAGTTTGAGAGTCTATTCTAATCATATCAAAATATGCAGCTTTAAATTCACAGACAGGGATGGCAGTCTCTCCACATAAGCAGGCTTCTAAAATGGCATCATGAATAAAAATGTACTGCTCCTATCAAAAGAAAACAAGACACAATTTCATACTAGTTTAGCAACGCTTAGTTTAGAGGAGATAGAGAATATACTGAAAGGCACTATTATTAAAGACACCAGTTACTGTATGAGTTGATGAGTCACTATTGATTATATAGTAAGGAATACAGTAAATTTTATTTGGTAAATGGTGGAAATAAAAGGAAAATAAAGACAGACTAAGAGCGAGAGCATCTACCTCTGTCTGAACCATATTGATGCGGCGCGATCGTAAGGCTTTGACACAGTTGTAGATGTCAACCACACCCTCTCTTTCAGCCATGTCCAGCATGATGTCAATCACAATGTAGCATCCTGTGCGCCCAGCACCAGCGCTGAGAAAATGAGAGAAGTATGAGAAGCATGTTTCTCTTCGTAAGCCTGAGTCTCTAGTCTACCTTGAGCTACATGAAGTCAAATTGACTTACCAAAATGCAAACACATAATTTTATATGCCACCCCAAAACATACTAATGCACAAATAACTGCATGTGGAGTGTCTGATTTGGCATGGTGTACTTAGGTCAGCACGAGAGTTGCAAACTATTTCAACACTGAACATAATGTGCACGTATTGCTCAAGTTGCACACCTCTATCACATGGTCTTCATTTCATGCGGATTTAAATGTGATAATTTTATATTATTTTATAATTTCACACTCATGGAACTGAAATAGCATTGGCATCAAGCTACGAAATGTAGCTCCACATTGAGTTTCCTTCACGCTCCTGTAGTCAGTCATCCAGCTGCAGCAGGGCCTCGCTGTCCTAGCTCAACCCATGTAAACACCAAGGCCACTGATCCTAGAACCTTCTGATGGGAAATGAGAGGAGTCACAGTTCACAGGAAATGCCAAAGGAGACGGCTGGAGGAGAGAGGGATCCTACCATAGAGGAGAAAGTCCCCAAGGAGAAAGAATATTTAATACTAGCTGAAGGGAAGCTGAAGTTGTTCTGTGAACTAGAGTGTGATCTCTCTTGGGTCATGGTGCTAGCCACCCTTTAAAAATTTATTCTACATATTTCAGTATTTTCACTGTATAAATGTTTTGCCTGTATGTATGTTTACCACGTGCATGCCTGGTGTATGTATGTTTACCATGTGCATGCCTGGTGCCTGTGGACATGAGAAGAGGGCGTGGGACTTCTGGGACTGAAGTTACAGTTAGTTGTGAGCTGCCACATGGCTTTTGAGAATTGAAACCGAGGCCTCTGCAAGAGCGGCCAGTGCTCCTAACTACTGAGCCAACACTAACCTGATAGCCACTTATCTGTTTCATTCCTAAAGCAGAATCATATGCTTTCGAAAAGGATCATAATATGATGATTTTCCTCTTTGGAAAGATTACAGACAATAAAATAGAGAACACAACTGAGGGGTGGAGAAGGGCAGGGGGAGAGGGTGAAGGATTCTCTATCCAGCCAGTTTCTTCATTTCTCTACACACAAAGATGACACCATGAAAAGGAAAAAGTCAGTCTGGTTCTGGGACCTGGAAAATCCAGAGCCCTTTCGGAGCAAGCAATTCATGAAAACACAAACCCCCACAATGAATCAAGAAGTCACCGAATTCAAACCTACTTTTTTCACTTTCTAAACGTTCAACTATGCTCCTGGCATCTTTGTTAGCCAAGTGTGGTCATCTCGCTTACACTTGCTGTTCTTTTATGTGTTAGCCAAAGATAGGTATCATGATTTCCCCAATCCTGCTTCTCAATCCCTGTGTCTGGGACAGGGAAATAATTGAAGAGTCCATCAGATTTCTGGAGGATTGAAAGGATGTTTTTCCCCCTTTAGATATGTCCCGAGTCTGATCCTTATGGGATGCAGCATCCCTTACCTTTGTTTCTTTTCTTTCTTTCTTTTCAAGAGGTCATTGCAATTCTGAATTGTTTGGATTTTACAAAAGGAAAAAAAAAAGATGCTGAAGTTCAACGTGGGAAGTGGTTGGGAAGGAAGGAGTACTATCTGAGAATGGTGTGCAGCCTTCAGAGCAGCTTTTTAAAATCTGTTCTTGTTCTTCTGACCCTATTTCAAAATGAGCCATGCAGTTTGCTTTCGTGCCTTGGATTGCTTCTTTTTTCTTTTCCCTCAAGAATTTTTTAATCAGAAGAAGTCTGGATTCAATATTCATGTTTTTGGCATATACTTGCTGAATCGCAGAAATGTGCCTTTTAAGGTCCTCTGATGGATAGTGATTTGTTTGTTTGTTTTAAAGTTACAAACCTGTTTGATAGGCCCAATTCTTGCAATTTCGGCTATTTAGTAATCTCAAATTCAGCTTTAAAAGCTGGGATTCTAGTGGGAAATAAATGGACTGGAAAAAAGATCTTTATTCTAACTTACAATTCTTTACAGTATGGGATTTTCAAAAGTGATAAAACTGGCCAACACAGGTGCTGCCACTAAGAGGCACTTTCCACACTTGTTACTGAGAGCAACACTGTACCAGGATGATTGTGTGGCTCTGGAAGTTCCTAGCTTATGTCCTATACAAGGCCAGTTTTTATTTCTGCTTCCCATTATGTGTAGTACGGGCAAACACGAGCCTCGTAAGCGACATCCAGCTGTCAGGCTGATGAGCCCTGTCTGGATGGTCATTTGAAGTTGGGAGCATCACTCACCTGCAGTGCACAACGATGGGCCCAGCACTAGGTGGGTTGGACAGCTTGACTCTCCTAATGAAGGAGAGAAGCCCCGTGGCGTGGTATGGAACACCATGGTCAGGCCAGCCAGTGAAGTGGAACTGTTTGACTTCACGGATTTCGTTATAGCCCCTCTGTGCAAAGATAGGAAACAGAGCCTTAGAAAGGATCCAGAGAAAGTCATCAAATACACTCAATTTGAGTGACCATGAAAACAACATTTTCCAAAGTTTTATTTTACTCATTTTTTTTTAAAAGGGTACTGGTCTAACATGGCTTGGGGACTTAACCTTTATTACCACAGAACTGCCAGGAAAGGAACTTAGTTTTGCTTGCTTCCCTGGGTAAATTTTTATTTGCCTTGACAGCTTGCTTCTTACTGGGAATGACACCACATGAAATTAATGGGGGGGGGGAAGGACGACATGGAAAACCTCCCCCCTGATCTGGGGCACTGAGTTCTCAAGTGGAGATTTCAATACCTTGCTTATCCATGTTGAAAATGGTTTTGAAGCATAGTATGTAGGGATTTTCCAGGACAGTGCCACACTAGATTGGTTTGTGAAAATACACACACAGCTAAACTGTTCTCTGGGTAAATGATCTTTTCTTAGCTCTGTGAAATAATTTGACCCACCAAGCATTATCTCTAGTAACAACACAATAAAAGAAGTGAAGCATCTGGGGCTCTTTCTCTCTCCTTCCAGGTTAATCGAAGAAAACCTCATAAAGTTTCTACAAAACCCTCTCCCATTTCATAAGAGAAACTGGCGGTTTGTGGAAGCATCGACACTGTAAATAAAATACTGAAAAAATTCATTTTTAAGAATCTGTATTCCTACAAAAGAAAAAAAGTTGTATCAATCTAACTTTAGTGTGCGCTACCAGTGAAGATATTAATCTTACTTGTTCAATCAGGAAAAGCAAAAACATATGAACTAAATATATCAATTTGAGAATGGCAGTTTATCTTCATAGCCTGTCTTACAGAAACTACAGTTATCAAAACCTCAGGAGCTAGGAATCATGCCTTATAATTCTTTCCAATATCAATTCCTAGCACACTATGCTACACAAAGAAGAGATCTACAAATAACCTTAACAGTCCCATAACAAAAGTAATCCTGAAATCACAAACATGGGATAATCACCTTCTTTTTTGCTACTTTTCACACCCTCTATATTAAACTACTTTGCCAGAGTGGTTGCACGGGCTGCACTCTCTTTCTTCTCCATTGACATGCCAAAGACTGAACTTTTTTTAAAAAAAATTTCCTATCTGGCAGTAAACATCTCACCAGGAATCTTTCATTTAAAAATCCCTGTGTAGCTGGGAATGTAGTTCAGTGGAAGAGCACTTGCTTGATGTGCACAAGGCATGGGTTCAATCCCAAGTACTGCCAAATACCTACCTACCTACATACATACATACATACAAGGAATTTCTGACTAATGACCAAACGTGTGTCCTGCTTCCAAAACCACTGCTTTATATTATCATCACAGAAAGAAAAAAGTTCAGACTCTAGTGGCATTCTGTTTAGAATGTAGTTAAACCTGTGTGGTGATATTAATCTCACAGATCCCACAGTCTGGACACATGTTGCCTCTCACTTTATGACATCTGATATTAACCAAATATATTTTGTTAATTTTAATTATCTTCTCTGGCTAAAAGAACGGACAAGCACATTCTTTAAAAGGAGAAAAGAAAAAGAAAATCTCAACTGCAAAACCACAGTTCCATTTTAATGGTAAATTTAACAATTCTTTTTCCTTTTTCCCTACCATCTGCTCACCCTTATTTTTGAGCCATTTTTTGAGAAATAAAATTTGCTGGACAATTGGTGTGTCTGGACCAAAATGTATGTCAAAGTTTATAGATGACTTTAAGAGTAACTTTTCTGATAGTAAATGTTTTCACTGTGCCTCGTTTAGAATTAGTGATTTAGGTATTTTATTGATCGTTTTAAGCAACCTGGCTTTAAATGTATTTTTCCCAGTTGGCATTCCTCCTTAATATATAACTTGCCTTTATGCTATTGTTATTTTTCTGAGTTTCTAATTTTGTAATATTTTGTGGGTATGATGATTTGATTATTTCTCTACTACTCCATGTTTACAGCTATCTAGGATTTTCCAAAAATACAAATGAAGATATTACATATAAATAACTTCCTAAGTATAGATTTAAGATAGGTAAATGATTAAAATGCCTAAATGTTTAAGAAATTCTACAGATAAACTGCTATACTGATTTCTGGAGACCCAAAGTATTTGAACTCTGATCACTAATGAATGCAGTATCTAAGTGATCACACACAATCAATGAGGATTATTATTCTTCGTAAAATTTCTTGCTCATTTGAAAGTACAAAATGGTATATCCATATTCATTGAACATTCTCCATAGGCAGTTTTGTAGCTGCCTATCTTCAGAGATTCCGGTGTCTCATTCGCATTAACACTACGAATTGATCTTACTGATATTCCTAGATTTGCATGCACCTTTGTTTACATGTTGGTGTGTTCTACTATCTGTTAAGCACTTCTGCAGCATCCATGGCTCTGTGCCTATGCCTGTCTTTTAAAAGCGCTCTCCATCTCTCACCTTAAACGTGGCAGGTCACAACACGATTAAAATTTATGAGTAAAGGAAAAGGAGATAGAGCTGACAGAGGTGGGAGGTAGGAGTAATTATAATGCATTTTATACTACGAAAATATAAAGGAAAACGTCAATTAATGAAAATAAAACTAAACATTGATGATGTATTCTCAGCTTCAAAGCCCTCCAATGGCCACCTAACTCACATGTTAAAATCACATGGGTGCCAACTAGGCCCGAGCATCTGGCTCTGTGATTCTTTCGTCTTGCACATTTCCTTTACCATTAATTACCTGTCTCTGACATCTTATCCATGAGTCACTTTCCAGAACAGGAAAAAAAACTAAGGCTTAGGGCTATGGTGTGACTCGGTTCTTGCAGGAATACCTTCTCCTGACATAATCTCGTACCCTTCCTTCCATCAGGTCCGCATGCCATTTTAAATGTCTTCTTCCCCATAACCCCTTTAGTTTTGTCAAATGTTTCCTATTCTACCTCAGTAATATTTCTTATTTCAATTCCCAAAGGCTACTTTATCACAGAGCTCTGCAGCTGTATAACATAGTCTCTTGTCTACAGTTTTTATCTGTCTCCCTTCAGGTAAGGACTCAAGAGTAGGGGTTTTAATCTACGTCCCAAGGCTCAGCTCTCAAATAAGAATTTGTAGCTTGCTGAGATTAGCGGCATATGCCTTTAATCTTAGCACTTGGGAGGCAGAGGCAAGCGTATCTCTGTGAGTTTGAGGCCAGCCTGGTCTACATAGTGAGTTCCAGGATATGCAGAGCTATCTAGTGAGACACTGCCACGAGAAAAGCTAAAAACAAACCACAGCAGCAACAACAACAAAACCCCAAACAACAACACCCCCTCCAAACAAAACAAAACAAAACAAAATGAATTTGTAAACTAATGGATGGATGGATGGACTTCTTAGTAATTAAAACAAAAACTTGTTAGTGTTTTTTTTAAAAAACTGCGATATTCACATTTTCAATATAAGCTTTGTAACGCTTACCCTTTCCAAGGTGAATGTCCTAACAACATATTCAGCAAGGGGTTCCATTTCTACACAGGTCACTTTGAAGTCACCATAAACCTCAGTATCATCAGGCCAATATTTATAGCATTTCACCTAACGATGAGAAGAATGCATAGGTATAGATTTATTTGAACATATATACAGTAGCCAAGATGACTTCATTCCACTGATACATTTAGGCCACAATTGGAACACAGCTGAGAACACATCACACAATAAACAGACTGTTTGCTTTCAAAGACTTTTAAGTCTAATAGCTAAGCTATATTTCAGTACAAAATTCAAGCTTGTATTACTTCCTCCAGGCATTCCTTCATAAGTGGTCTAGTCCCAAGTAACCAGCCCTACTCATATGCATTTATGAGCAATGCTGTATGGACAGAGTACGTTGTATAAACATGTAAAGAAGAGATTGTGAGTTTGGGGGCAGGATGTAAGGTAGGAGTAGGAGGAGGCAGGGGAGTGGTCATGAATAAAGTTTCCAAAAATTATCTTTAAAAAATTAAATGTTATTTTACTAACCAGTGAGACACCAAATATTTTTCATTCATTGAAAGTTCATTTAGGAGCACTCAATTGAAATGTTCTGAGTATGAAATATTATTTTTTCATCACTTAAATTTATTCATTTATTCTTACACCCAAACCTCAGTTTCCCCTCTCTTCTTCCCTCTCATTCCTTTCTCTCCCCTCCCCTCAGTCCCTTTCCCCCAATCCACTCCTCTGCTGTTTCTGTAAAGAGCAGGCCTTCCATGGGTGGCAACAAAGCATGGTATATCAAGTGGAGGAAGGGCTAAGCTCCTTGCCTTGTATTATGTCTGTGTAAGGCAACCCAGTACGAGGAATAGGTTACCAAAAGCCAGCCAAAGCATTAGGGACAGTGCTCCCACAGCTAGGGTTCCCACAAGCAGACCGATCTATACAACTGCCACATATGTAGAGTGCCTAGGTCTGATCTATGCACGATTCTTGGCTATTGGTCTAGACTCTGTGAGCTCCTATGAGCCCAGGTTGCTGCTTCTGTTGGTTCTGTGGGTTCCTTCTAGCGGGACCCAGTGCTTGGCTGTGTGCGGGTCTCCGAACCTGTTTCCATCAGTTACGGGATGAAGGTTATCTGATGGCAACTGGAGTTGTCACCAACCTGTCCTTCAGACTGGTGTGGACTGTCATATGAAGTATTCTTAAACTGCTGAATAGTATTCTCTAAGTGAGTTGAATATTGCTTTTCAGGAATACCCATAAAAGTAAAAAAAATAAAATTAACATAGTTTTCTCTTACCCGGCCAACCTCTACTAAATTAGTCACCATCACAATACAGGCAGACTGTTCTTGCCACACCATCCTCCAGAAATCATAGACGGTCTCATGAACTGGGCCTATAAACAAATTTTTTTCATATTGTGTTATCAAAAACATGGGTTAATAAAAAGTTTAGATAACGTGAAAGGTTCAGTTATGTGAGGAGAGGTAAAAAAGATAAAGCTCTAATTCAGAGCACCACGAGAACCAGAACCACTTAATTTCAGCTCATACCAGAATATATACTACACAAAACATTGTAGGCATGTATGCTCTTTCCTTCAGTTTTCTACTGTACTTAGCAATCCATAAGAAGGTACCACTGCTTTCTAAAGTGTTCATTTCTGCCCCTGCGGCACTCCACTGTACATGTACAGGTGTGTGGATACAGAACTCTCTGGACACTTGGCAGAAGATCAGCTGATATTGATAAATTAAATAAATGTGCATCATTTATGAAGAAAGAATGCATGAGTAAAATTAAATGCCATATCCTTACCTCCTATTATTACTATTACTATTATTCTACATGATTCAAAAGCATGTGCTGGGCTGTCACTCACTGGCCAGGAGACAGTTGAGGAGATTACAAGTTTGTGTGTTTGTTTCGATCCTTTCATTTCCCAGGGCATCATGATATGATCAACCTACTTCATTTTTATTTTCCATAAGTAACAGACTTTACTACATTCCCTTAGGTCTATGTTTTATTCAGTCTTGATTTGTCAAAAATTGCCAGATGACAGTATATCTCATCATAATTATTGGTCTGTGTCTTACTGCGTTGCAGACTGACAGAATTGGCTGCAAGATGACAGTCACCCAAGGCAGGGAGAACAACTCACTTCCTATTCATCAAAAGTAAGTAGTTCCTGTTCCCAGCACTACTGACTATTGTGTTGAGATATCTGACCATCAAAAATCAAATCACAGAAATAATCAGAGGATTTTAATTTAAAAAATCAAGTTTTTCTAAGTTATGAACAAGTATTTATACTACACAATTTAGGAAGAGCCAATTTTTTTCAAAAGATAAAACTACAAAATAAAATTCCCTATTGGATAATAATAAAGATAAATATAATATTCAATATAAATAATTATAATTATAGTATTTAACAGACAAAGTTTTACCTTGAGTTGCAATGTAGTGGCTTGGTCTCTGGTAGCCCTAAAGTAGGAAAGCAAATTGGTTATCATTTTAAATAGTTGTCAGAAATAAATAAATGAAGGCATAAAAAAGGGGAAGACAACCACTTTTCAAAATTAGATTGCATAAAAAGACCAGACTGAGTAGCGAACACAGAGTTCACTTCTCAAACCTATGTTATGTAAAAGGAAACAGAAAACAAGGCCTAATTATATTCAGGGCTCTGATTAGAATTTAAATCATATAATTGAATTTTGTTTGTCACAGAATAACCTCAGAGATGGAGTTCAGTTTCACTGAAATGTTTATGCCTTCATATAAATTTTAAATCACTCATTCTTGGTAAGATTCTGCTCAAAAACATTAATTCTTATTGTATCATCCAAAGTACAACACACCGCATTACAAATGGACAAGGACGTATTAGAACCAGAAAAAAAAAAAAGAAAAAAAGAAAGAAAAGAAACAGATCATTCCAATGTTAGAGCTGGACAATGCATGTGTGCTCAAATCAAAGTCCTGCCGAAATTAATTTTTATTCATTCTGTAACATGTTCAGGAATCTGTAGGCACTATTTTGTGTGTACTGATAATGAAATTTACACACACATATATAGGGTAAAACAATTTAAGACTGCACTTTTTCTTGAACAAAAATTTTAGTGCTTACTTTTCAGTGTACACATGCTGTGCATGAACATTTAATATATTGTTTCCATGGATTCTTCCTGATAGAGAATGATTTGTTTGTTAGGTGCTCTCAATGGGTTAACTTGCCAGAGATGTGTTGAAAAATACTGATGGCATGATAGTTGTAAATGTTCTTGCTTTCACCTAAGGCTATAGTAAGAATCTGTTAAGATGTGTCCATATTTGGTATGGTCAGCTCTGAACATACACAATGAAATGTGAAAGGCAGTCTCTGATATAAGAAGGAACACAGTGTGCACCACACTGTTCCAAATGCTAAAAATTAAAATTATTATTATTAGTATTTTCAGACAGGTTCTCACTAACCCTGGCTGGCCTGGAACTCACTACATAGCAGGCTGGCCTCTAACTCACAAAAATCCACCTGCCTCAGACTACTAGGTACTGGGATTAAAGGTGAGCATCGTCACGCCTAGTTGACTTTGGTATCTGAGTAAGTCGATAAGGGCATCATGTTTCATAGAAACATGTTTCAAAGTTTCATAGGCATTTCATGCTCTGTTTTAAATGAGATCTACCAACTGCAGATGTATTTTGCATATAACGAACAAGAAAGGGAAATTATAAGATTGCACTGTATTTAGCCAAAATATACTGGGATTTTAACAGAGTTGTATAACAAATCTCATTTAGAATAAAGTCCTACCCAATGAACCATAAAATAGTATTATAGCAAGGACCTAGTGTATATCCATTGTGGCAGAAAACCCAGGTTGAACTAAATAGCTAAGAACAATGACAAAGTTGTAAGAGAAATTCTGATGTCTTTTAATCTAGAGAACATGTCTGACAAAACTTAAAAAACGTTATGAAAATAAAATTATGATGAAAAAATTAACCAATACACTTATAGACTATTCTTAATACATGAAATCGGTTTACTATAATTGTTGAAATAACTGTAAAACATGAAGTTGGTAAAGGTGGCAAATATCCTATTTGCAGAATTTAGAAGAGGTGGGCTTTACATGGCATCTTTATATGAACACTGATGGTATGTACATGCTGTAATACTATATTATACATTGGCTTAAAATATGCATGCTATGATTCAATTCATTCAGAACTCGGGTTTTTAATTATTAATAGCCAAAATCTGGCAAGTGCTAAATGCATGTGAGTCACTGCACTAGAGGAGGTATCTGCATTACTTTGTTACATTTCCACAACAAACCGATGAGCCTCAAACTATCAGGATCTCAATATGCAGATGAGGAAACTGAAGCAAATCATATCCCTAAGATCGCCATGATTTTATTATTCATGTTTATTTTATTTTATTTATGTGAGTGTTTGCCTGAATGAATGTACATACACCATGAATGTTTTGTTATTCAACAAGGCCCAAAGAGGGTATAAGATAGTCTAGAACTGGAGTCACCAATGGCTGTGAACTCCATGTGGGTGCTGGGAACCATAGGTCATCTGCAATAAGAGCAAATGTTTTTAAACGCTGATGCCCCCATCTCTCTAGACCCTCTAGTGTAATTTTAAATCAGGTAACAGAATCAAAGAGCCAGACCTTATATATAATACAATATATTACTTCTTGGCAATAAGTTTTATTTTATTTGATAATTGCTGTCACTTACATAAAAAATTTCCCTGTCCATATGTATAACCAAATTTAACAGTGCAATATGTAATGAAAGCAGACTTTAGTGGTATGATTCGATATATATATATGTGTGATACATATGTTTCAAATATAGTACAGAAATCATATTTGCCCTAAGAATTTTTACTTTACAAACCAATATCACACACCACAAAATAGTCTTCCTACTTTTTCATTTATTTATATTTTTGCGATGGGGTCTTATTTAGCCCAAACTGGCCTTGAATTCACTATGTCTTTTAGGATGCCTTTGCACTTCTAATCCTTCTGCCTCCACCTCCCAAGTGCTGGGATTACAGGCACGAGCCACCATGCCTGGTTTATGCAGTATTTGGGGCTGAACTCAGGGCTTCCTGCATGCTCAGCAAGCATTTTACCAACTGAGTCACATCCCTGGCCCCATTCTTATCTTTTAGTATCAAAAAATCAATAGAGAAAATAAAATTTCAAAACCACTAATACACATCATACTATCCAGCTTCTCACATATGCTTGGGAAAGGTAAGAATAAAAGCCAGAGACAGAAATCATCAACAAATAAAATTCAAATGCATAAGAAATTGTCGAAGCCAGAAATAGCCCTGTTTTGCTACACAAGAAAGGGGAAGGAGGTCAAATAGCTCTTTACACAACGTAAAATAATTACAAAAAAATGAAACACAAATATATTGTATGAGACCAATTAGGTGACGCATGCAGAAACAACTAGACTAAGCATTAGTAATAACTGTGATTAAGGGTATTTATAGTAAATATTTATCATAGGGTGCTGTTATGGACATATAGTGGTACTTACATCCCTGTACAGCCAAATCTACAGCCCAAACCAAAGTCAGGTGTGAAAGAAAGCACAACAGCGTCAGTAAGTACTAGGATGTAGGACAAGGCAAAGTGTACAGTTTGTTCTTTACTTTAAAGCTAGCAATCAAGTCACAGGTAATAACAGGCATCGAGCTCCCAGACGGGAGCTGATACAGTGGGCGCTCTAGGGAAACACCCTGGAAGGACACTTACATCGATGTAGTTGGCATTAATGTAATCCGAAGAAGGATCGTCCTCCACGGGTTGCAGAATGACTCTGGAGTGATCATCTGAAAGGTTTAAATAATCAAATGCAAACTGTTCAAAGTCCTCTGGTTTGAGACAATGTCAGTGGTTAAGACTTAAGGACAAATTTGGTCAGTATAATCCACACTCGCAATACTCTGCATTATTATCAAATCGGTCCTTTAGGAGAAAAGCCAGAACTATATGGAGCTCACTACTTATACCAGTTACAACTATGAACAGACATTCAATGGCTTGCCTTTCAGATTAGGAAGCTTGTAGGTAGCATGGCACGGTCTGGATGGCTCTTCATTTGAGCCTTGGACTTGACTACAGGACTTGCGTGGCTTCTAATTTTGTTTCCCAGGAATGCTTTTTAGCTGGAGGAATTTCTTTTCCTATGGATTTTACGGCAGAATGAGCCACGTGTGAATTCTGAATCTATTTTTCCTTTATTCCTTTAGAAACAGGTTATGTCTGAATGTATTTTACATAGTTTAAAATGATTTCGAACCAGAGTAGACTGGCTTAAGGAAATCAGCAGGTAATTAAAAGTCAGACCATCTGCTCTCCTCAGTACTCCCAAGGTTGTCCCTAGTGATGACTTGGCTTTTTGCATGTCCTCCTCATGAAGACATCATCTGAAAGGAAATTCTGAGCGATTAATGACTCACGGTTACTTGGGGTCAAGGTGGAAAGGCACGTGGAAGAAATACCCCAGGAACCTCAACTAGGCCCAGCACGAGTATTACACCAGTCCAAAAGTGAAAAAGAAGTTTGGCATTACCCCAATATTCGTGGACATTTGATAACAATCCCCATGGATTTATACAAAAACTTAAAACAACAAATTCTCAAAGGGTGAGATTGAATTTGGTGAGGGTGATGGCAATTTCAGAGTCAGCTAACATTGTTTTTAATATCCTATAGACCAGTTAACAGATCAGCGTGCCACCACTCGGGTTCTCTAAACTCAAAACCATATAAGCTGTGAATCACTGTACATTTTACACATGCAATGTTTACATGTACCAGGAATTCTCAGGAAACTTACATGCGATAATGTTTCCATATCGGTTTTTTGCTCGGTTTTGATCTTTTTTAGCTACATCCCAAGATGCTGACTGACCTTCAAAGAAGCTCTGAAAAAAAAAAAAAGTTAGCAAGCAGGCCTAATTTAATTCTGTTTCTCACAACAGGTTTATCTGCTCTACAAATTGAAACAGTGAAAGCCACATTTGTGGTGGGGGGTAGGGCTGCCTACAGTAGTAAGTACATTTCCTGCTCAGCCCTCAAGCCTGTTTTGTGGGATGTTAGGTTTGGTGGAACTCATGTGGCAGTAAATTTAGAGAAACGTAGAACCTTGAAAATCTTTCAGTTTTGAGATAGCCATTATTTTGTGAGTTACAAGTAGAAGAGACATCAATCTTTTTCAAAAAATTCTAAATAATAGTGGACCCAAACTTGCGAACCTACTTTTAATGATGGCTATCTTTCAAAGGTTTGTTTATCAACACTTATAATGGGGGTATTAAAAAATCACTTGTGTATGATCTGTCATCTTTTTCTCTTTGAAGGTCATGAAGACTGGGTCTTTCATTAGGGAACAGACTTAAAAAGATTCCTGTTCTGTTCACAAGCACCTACAGACAGATGGGTTGGATGGTGGCTTAATTATGCAGAAATTTAAAACATGGGTAAAGATCTTTTTTTTTTTTGTAGAAAAACTTAAACTTTGCTCAACACAGGAAGTAGGGTCTTCAAAGAGCCAACATTCTTTGAAGCAGATTACACAGGAATGTACATGAAACGAATGAACAGAACCGGCTCCGGCAGGATACTCTAATTCCTTGCTCTTATTTTGGGTGTTTCAGCACATATCTAAAGCCAGCATTCAAAATTTCAAGATAATTTTTCTCACCCCAAATAAAGTATACAGGTGGCCCACATACAGAACGTAAAACTTAAAAATCTTCCCTTGAAGTTGAATGTATTTTGGTTGCTCTTTGAAATAAAGTATGCTTGGCACCTTCCGCTTTAAGCATGCGTGTGTTTCTGTGTGTGCAGTTCTATACTGTGTGTAGGAGTATAACTCAGCTTCAGCGTCCACAATGTAATTTTGAAGCAAGTAAAAAGGTAAAAGGAACTTTTTATTTTTGCTGTTTATTGGGATGATTGACTTAAGTCACTTCTTTCGCAAGATAAATCCTGGTATTTCGGTCTGAGTGGGAAAGAGAAATACGCTGGGAGAAGAAATGGCCCACATCTGATTTTGTTGTTTAGAAGCTGTTTACTTGGTTTGTGGCACTCAGGTTTTCTTCCCTGCCATCCTCAGCCAACAGTTCACAAAATTATGGGGAGCGTGGCAAGCAGCATATTTAACTTAACATCACCTTTATCATTAAAGAGTGTGTAAGCAAGGAGACAGAAAAACACTCAGAATTTAAGCCAACCAGTGATAATATCCCTAACATTACAAGGGGTCTCTGGGAATTCTGTGCTTAACTTTTGAAAGGGAGAAATGTAGGAAGATTGAGCAAAGGGTTCATGATAACACACTGAAACATTACTGAATCGTTCTCAAGAATCTTACAATGAATGTAGCTCCAAATACATTCCAAGGGAGCATTCTTTTCTTTCATGTCACCCCACTCTACACATATATTTGATGGCATATTCAATGCTGGACTAAAGAGGCTGTAGCATATCCCACTCTTGGAATGCTAAGGGGAAGAAAAATGCTACATGTCATTGAGCATCAGTTAAAAATCAAATCCAATACAGTATTGAAGCTTTCACCTCATATTCCTCTTTGAACCCATAGCTGTCTGATGTCTTCATGAGGTTGATGTGCTGCAATAAATCGGCCACTCTGATGGCTGGGTGCAGCTGTCCTGTCTGGTAAGGGGACTCGGTCCCTTCACAGAGGTAGCGAGGAACATCCAGAAGGCGACTAGACTCTGCAGTGGCACTGTGGTTCTCATCTGGCAGATTTCATATTCCAGAACATTGAGAAAGAGATAAAGTTATCTTGTTTAATATACATCTGTGCAAAGGAGATTTAAAGACCTTAAGATCCTTCCAGTAGTAGAAAGAAGGAAAAGAAAAGCCAGCCATAGGGGTGGAGGTGGGGCCTCGGGCAGCATCACTCTTAAAGACAAAGCCATTACCTTTCATTTCTACTCAAGGGTTAAGGTCAGAGTATACATGTCTTTCAACAATACAGAGGATGCTGGGAGAAGCAGAGAGACACTGGATTCACTTTTAAAAATTATAGGCAGGACATTTAGCTGAGTCGCCTCTGTTTTTAGCATTTGAAGTTACAGCGGCATAGGCTGGGACCAGAGGACGGGGCTGACAACTGGACAAACGCTTTCACCATTGACTGTGTTGGATGAACTCTTCCACACTCAAATTCCAACCTCCCTCAGAGACCCCATTTAGACAACCCATCCCCGAAGGGCCGCTCATCTTGCCACGTTTTCCCTCCTTTTGCTACCAGCTGGGGTTCTCAATACAGCACAACCCCAACACACCAGCACAAAACCCCATTTCCACCCTTCTCCACACTAGGAGGTTTTCCTCCTTGGATTCTTGTCACTACCAATATTGTTTTGATTACCAGTACACTTTGGCTCCTCTGTCAGCCATGTGAGAGAAACCAGGGGTACTGGAGATAAACATAAGCACATCTCTTCTATTCCCAGCCCCTCCATGATACAATATCAGGCTATTTCTTATGTTTCCGAGACTTCCAGATTTCTTTCATGCTACTTCCTTGCCCTGTGTTTTAATCATTTATTTACTTATCTGGCATTTTTGGAGATAGACTCATGCACTAGAAATTCAGCAAATATTCAATGAGTGAATAAGTTAAATTCAACAGAAGCCTCCACCACCCACATTTAAGTGTAGACCACATCCCCATGGTTTTAGTGCAAAACGGAAAGAGACTTTTAATGCTCTTTCTGCCATAAAGATGAAGAAAAAACCAAGAACATTTTGCCTATAAAGAATAAACAGCATTTTAATGACCAAAGAACTAAGCATTACAATGAGAAACATGCTTATATTAATCACATTTAAACTTACCACTTAAAAAAAAAGTTGAAGGGGTGTTACTTTGAAAAGCATAATACGGTCACACTCATTAACAGAAAGGAAAGTACACTTTTAGGGGAACTTGCATTTGAAATGATAATGCATACTGCAGAGAATGATATTTAATGAACAGTGAAACATATTTCAAGGGCTGGTACATCTGCCTGCCCTATCGCCAACTCTACAAATAGGATATGGCAAAAAATGAATTGTTGTCCCCATGACAAACACTTTTTCTTCCTGGAGAAAAGGAAAAAAAAAAGAACCCTACAATCAGATTTGTATGCCTCTATAATTTAGCTTGATTGCATTTATCTTTACTCTCTCTTATTAAACTGATTTTTTTGGCATTCATGTCGAAAAATACCACACACTAAAAAAAAAAAAAGAAAATAGCATCAACAGAAAAAAGAAAGCCCTTGGAGCCTGTTATGACCTAAGCACTCAAGAGAATTGTTGCCTTTTATTCAGATTTTACCCACTACTCTACTTACAAACATTTGCTAGCACACATAATTGGCTCCAGTTCCCCCTGCCTTCTGTGAGACTGCAGTCAACTGGTCTACCATCACTAAAATGTCACAATCGATAGACTGGCATAAGGAATATAAACATCACCCAGTAAGATTAAATTCAGAAGCAACTGGTTAAGGCTCTGTCACAGGGTATACAATCAATTGGGAGTGGTCAAAGTAACAGAACGTGGCGGGAAGAGGGGTGCAGAATACAAGCACCTAGACTGTAGGAAGGTAGACAGGAAAACCCTAGACAGAGCTCATTTCGAACCTGCTGGAACAGCAGAAGCTTTACAATTTTAAGAGGCTCAGAAACAAACTTTACTCACACTGCACATCTTACAAATGACTATATCCTAGCATGAAATAGCATGGCCTCTGTGTGGCATTAGGCTTTAATACAATAGTACAAAAGGCAGCAAGGTCTCAAGAATAATCACATATGAATTATTAATTTCAATATATTTCTACCTCATTAAACTACGTAATAACGTGAGTCCTAGCATGGGTGCCTGTGCTTATCACTATCCTTATTATACACTGAAGAATCATAACTTCAACTATGGCTTGATTGAAAGATTTCTAGAGTTCTTTGTAATATACTTACCCGTTATAGGGACTTAAGCCCAAGGAAGCAGTAAGACACAAAAGACAAAAATATAATCAATATGAAAATTTTCTAAGCCTTTCAAAATCATCAGGTAGATATCAATATGAAACAATGTTTGAAATTATTTCCAAATGTTGCTGTATAAAAATGAATGGATGAAAAACAACCATAAACACCACAATTCTAGGAACAATGAAAAATGGAAGAGATTAATCTGATGTCTAATGGGACTAATGAGAATTAGCTTTCAAAGAAAGCCAATCACTTTTAACCCAAACATGCCCACTTTCAAAATGAAATAAAATTACACGATGGAAAATGTGTACAAATAGGTCAGATGACACTACTGGGCTAGCTCTACCTTTCCCTAAACATGACCAACCCTTTCCATTTGGAATATTTTAAGACCTGCTTAGCCTTTGTAGTTTGTAAAGCTCACGTGCATTATCTCATTTGCTCTCTACAATTAATTCTGAGGGGGGAAAGCATGGCAGGTGCGGTTACCCTGTCTAGAGGGAGAGGAGAAAACCTGTAAAGTCGTTTTCTGAGTTCATACTGCAATTCTATACAGACCTCGTGATTTAGAAAGAATTCTCAATGCCCTTAGAAAAGTACAATGATGGACTTAAACATTTAGGCGAGTCATTCTTTTCAGACTGTCTACTATTTTCATTTAAGTGCACACTACTTATTAATGCAAGATACTGATATTATCTACAGTTTTCAAGAGAAGAAGGCATATGTAGGGGCAGTTGATAATGTGATACCTTCCCTGTGAGCACCCGTTATAGCTCCTCCCTATGTAATCATGTCACATGTTACAAAAAAATGCCTTAGTTCACCTCTATCTCACTGTTGTTGTGCACAGCACAGGGAAAGTGAAATTAGAATACAGATTCTATTGGAACCTTTACTATTCATAGAAGCTCTAAAATTATAATTCAAAATGATTATTTTAGTTCATGAAGTACATTTTACTTAACTGATCAGTTGCAAAATTCCAAAATGTTTTGTGATAGACTTTTAAATTGAATAACTACATAAGCAAAGAGATGCATAAGCTAATTTCCATATTCACGATAAGAATTAAATATGAATGATAAATATAATGTGGGATAATTTCAAAGATATGTGTACTGATAATCTGTACTTTTGGGTAAGCAGAACCACTAGGGTGTTACTGATAGAGAAACTATGAACATACAATGCATGCTGGCCAAATGATTGTTGAGGAATTTGTCAAGAAATAAGAAGCAATTTGAAATTAAATTTGTTTTGCTTTGAAATATATAGGTTTAAAAATTAATGCCATTTTACACAGAAAGGCCAGAATCATCACAGGCGACACCCATTTTCTTAGATGTGACCCAGGTAAACACAGGGGTTTCTTCTAACTTCTTGAAACACAATACTACTTATCATGGAATGTAGTGTCTATGCCAAACCCCTGCATCAAGATTCTAGCAACTTCCTCGCTTTAGCAAACTATTAAAAGAACAAAGTAAAACAAATGAACAGAGTTGTACTTTTCACCTCTGACTGCATCTTTAATTGCTTTAAAGCTAGAAAGACTTAGACAACCCCTTTGCTAAAGCTGCCTTTCCCTCATCAGCTAGTTGCTTAGTCCCTCCTGGCTCCTGTGAATGGAGGTGTTTGGTTTTGTTCACATTTGTTATCCATTAGGGGCAACTGCACTTCTCCAAATCCAGCCCAGCTTAAAGCTGGTGTGTTGTTCTAAACAGTGTGCCTGCCATTCAAATCCACTAGACCCAAATGTGTTAAACAAAGTTCGTTGTCTCTGTCTGGACTATGGGGATCTATCTGAAACACCAAGGGACTTCCTAAAGTCAAAGAGTTACTATGTGGACAAGACACAACCCATGCAAGGAGTTGTGATGCATGCAAAAGAGGAAAATAAAATAAAGACTGGTGATAAAGGTTCCGGGCCTCACCTAACACAGCAGTCGGCACAAGTGGATCATTGGGCACTGTGGGAAAACAAAGCTCGTGATGCAATGCTTGGCTCTAAATTCTACTTTTCATGTAATTTTTATACCTTTGTAATAATCTTTTATAATTGATTTATATTTTCTTAAAAGTATTGTGACACAACTTGCTTTGATTTCTGTATTTTGCAAGGGTAAAATTCCTTTTTTACTAGGGTTATTGTAAAATGTCAAGAGAGTTGTATCTATAATTATAGTCCAGGTCTCTGTTCAATTTGAAAAGCCAGATTATTCACCTTGACATTATAAAAATGATAAAATTAAGAGGAATGGAACCGTGCATTTTAGATCTATTAAGTGTAAGTAAGGTATTTACAGAAACAAAGATCTTATATTCATTCTAATAACTTTTCCCAGTTAAGTGTGGGGAATAGGTTTAATCCTTTCTCTAAATTTATGACTGGATATTTATAGATACACACTCTTTGTAACTTTATAGTCAGGTACTGACATGGGTAGCATAGAGAAGGGTCTGTGGAACAAAAATACAGTCAGAACTACAACTAAGTAAATATTGAATCAAGTACTTGGAGAAATGATACACTCATATTTTAAGCAAACTTTCTTTTAAAAGCCATAGAATTTTATATCATTCTCTGTTGTTAAATCTTAATAGTGAAACAAAAATAAGACAGGCCACAAAGGCCCTATCATGTTTAAAACTGAATTGCAAAATGGCTGACATAGTACTTCTAACTTCCACTCAGTGTGAATACACACAAGAAAAATGGCAACCTGTATTCAAGGTCAACAATTACTGAAAAATTTCTCCAAGCCAAAGGTTTTTTTTTTTAATTTCCCTTTACGAAATGACATAAAGACATAGTCTAAATTATTGTGCAACCTTACCATTTCTTATGTTTATAATTTGTATATAAATATGAATTTTATTATTTACTTCTTATCTTCTTACACCCATGTTTACCAAATTAGGGTGTTAGCAAACTATGAATGCTAATGACAAGCCTGATTTGTCCATCTCAAGCATCAATTTTACCTGAAGATTTGAAGAAATGACTTACGCATGTTAACTTAAATATAACTAATTTAAAAACATAAAGCCTTGAAAGGGAATAATTTTTATGCAAAATTCAAATTATGCAATGATCCCAATCCCCCATGCTTAAACAGGACTTCAATGAAAATATTTCAAAAGCACTTTCTTCAATAGGTCAACATTAGTAATATTGAAAAGAGTCTATGTTTTGGGAGTGGAGAGATGAGTGTGGATGTTATCTCATTAATCTTTGCGAGCCAGGTAACACAAGCACACTTCTAGTTTTCATACTCAATACTTAGAAATGTAAAAGACAATCTTTCAAGTAGTTACTTTATTTCTTTTCTGTATGGTATGTGTGAATGTATGCATGTTGCCATGTGTGAGGACATTCTTGTGTGGCCCCAAAGAAGTTGCTCTTATGTGGCTTCTTCAATCTTTCAATGAATGCATTGAGACAGGGTCTCAGTAACCCTGAAGCTCACCAATTCCCAGCTATTCCAGTTAGTCAGCTCTCCCAGGGGACATCTTATGCCTCCCAAGTGGTAGGATTACAGGTGGATGCCACACCTGCCTAGCTTCTTTGTGGGTTCTGGGGATCTGAACTTCAGTTTTCAAGCTTGTCTGGTAAACACTTTTCCACCGACTTACCTCCCCATCTCTGTGGTTAGTTTTTTGGTACTGGAACAGCCCAGGACAAATACTAGATTACCTTAATGGAATAACTACTTATGCCGCTAATTCCTAGAAAGCATTACTATGTTTCTTCTTATCTCTAATAAATATTTATCTTCTATAAAGTAAAAGGCAAAAGTATATATTGATGAACATTAATTTTATGTAGAAAACACCAATTTTTAGCTTAATTCAATGACACATGTTGCTTTAATGTCTTATTTTGGAATGTTTCTTATACTTTCATAACAAAATCCCCAGTTTAAAGTTAAACTAAATCTTGTACCAAACTGAACAATTCTTTTTGTAAATTCATTCCATTTTACTCTTCTCAGCTGGTTTGTCTTCTGGCTGTTTCTTTCATTATTCAAAAGACATTGTAGAAAATTAAATGCGCTTAATACGACTCAAAAGCATTGAGCAAAATCATAATGAACGACTTACATCTTGGGCTGAAGTTATGCTGGTCCATGAAGGTGAGGGAGAGGGGATCCTCCGCATGCAGGGTGCTCTGATCTGCATAACTTCGGTCCATAGCATTCACCATGTGAGTCATCTCTTGCCGCGTGTTCCCCATCGCGTCTTTGCGCTTTTTAGCAAGCTTGCTGCCAAAGCAAACACAAAAGGGAGCCCTGAGTGTGGTGAGCCTTGAGAGACAGCTGACACCAGCAATCAAGAAGCTCACGTGAGCCTGAGGACAAGGTTACAGACATGTATTGGAAAACCTATGAATTGTTCATAATCTCAGGAGTCAAGACAACACACAAACCATCACATCGGCTGGTTGATTTAGCACAACCTTAATATTTGTTAGATCCTTAATATTCAAATTGCCAAACAATCATTTCTTCTCTATTTGGGTCTGGGATCAGAGAGAAAAAAATGGAGTAAAATGAGGGTATGGGGAGGTTGATATAATCGTACTACGTTGTTTATATGAATGAAATTGTCAAAAATAAAAAATAAGTAATTTTCATGAAAACGTTCTTTCAAGAGTATAAACAAATACTTCTAAAGTACAGTTAATTAGCAGATGATTTAAGGAAAAACTTTAGAAATTCAAGTTCCAGTCTTCCGCCTGAGTGACAACTGCCTTTGATAAAATGCTTGAAGGTCTTGCCAACAACATGGCCTAGCTTTGCTTTAGCAGAGCCAGCCAACAGAAACAAGGAAAAGGCCCATTCTCCTCTCTGCTGCTCCTAACACAAACACACAGAGCACGGACACACTGAGCAATGCAACTACAGCACCCATCAAAACTAATCCAAAGTCTCTGAAAGTCAGCCCTGGCCATATGTGATTCAAAACACTCATAAGAAGATCGAACTGAATAACATGCTGTGTAAGAAAGGTACTGGGGAAAATTTGAAAAATGATATGCAAAGTTGGAATGTCAATTATTGTCATCTTTGAGGACTGACAAGGTCAAACCCTAAAATGTATTTTAGACTTTTCATGCATACTATCCACTGCAGAAATGTCTAATGAATACAGCAGGAGAATGATTTAGTGTTGTAAAAATCAGAGATAACAATGCAAACTGCACAAATAGTGAGCCTTTTATTTCCTACATCGAGAACATTTTTTTTGTTTCTCTGTTATCCGTGAGACATGCACTCAAAATCTACTAAATGCATATAAAATATTTAACTCGTATTCACCAGGAAATTTATACCCAGAGGTGCTATAAACTACTGTCCACTTTAAACTCCCATCAATCACTTTATGGTAGCAATTAATGCTGCCTGGGAAATACTCCCCAGTTGTTAAGAATACCATTTCGGAGGTCCATGGCAAGGCATTCTCTTCTGATCCCCTACTACTGTCTATATTAAACATACCAGTAATACTACAAAGGTTCATTGAATAGACAGAGTTTATGTCCACAGGCTGAGAGTTGCCCCAGTCTATTTTTCTCTGAGAATTGCAGTAGTTGACCACAGGGGCACACAAACAACACACAGAACACAAAAAACAGATCTCACTCACAACTCAATAAAGCAGGTATAAATATGACTTGCTGATGGGCAGCCCTCAAGCATTTAAAAGGAACAGTAGGTATTAGTAATATTAAAACAAGGACAAAGGTTTGTTATCTACCGCCACCAGAACGATCCCTACACCATCACCAGCATCACCGTTATCACCACTGTCGCTTATTGACAACACTTGCTGCCTACATTGAAAGTGCTACCAACTCTCCCTCCTAGGCCAGCAGTAAAGCCTGCAGAAATATAAAGATCTAGACAGAGCGTACAAATCTGGGTGAGAGGTGAGACACTGTGCGACAGGTGATAACTGGGGAAACAGAGAACAGCTTAGGCGTGCCAATTTGTCCCAAGACTCCTAGCACTTGACCCAAATGCTAAAATGGCTTGAAGTTTTAAAAATATAAGAAATGTTTTAAAATGGGTATCTTAGTTTTCTTAATTATTTTCAGGAGTTTTTATCTTATTAAAGGTCTCTCTCTCTCTCTCTCTCTCTCTGTGTGTGTGTGTGTGTGTGTGTACGTGTGTACGCACCTACATGAGCACAGGTCCTCGTAGAGGAACATATTATGCCTCTAGAGTTGGGGTTACAGACACAGTTGTAAGCTGCCTGACAATGGTATTGTGAACTAAACTCAAATCTTCTGCAAGAGCAGCCTGTGCCCTCAACAGCTGAGTCATCTCTCTGCTCCCTGGTTTTATTTTTCCAAACCTGAACAAACTTATTCATTTGATATTGGGAGCAATGGTTGTCATTTCACAGTTAAACGGACAGAAGAAAAATACAAAGGCTAGCGCAATTGAATGATTTATTCATGTGTTTGTTTACTTATTTATGGGGGGCATTTGAGAAAGGGTTTCTCTGTACCCCTGGCTGTCCTGGAACTCTCTCTGTAGATGAGGCTATCCTTAAACTCACAGAGATCCACCTGCCTCTGCCTCCTGAGTGTGGGATTAAAGATGTGTTGCACTACTGCCCAGCAATGATTTTATTTTATTTTTTTTAAAGTGTTTGACTCTAATTAAATACAACTAAGTTATATGGAGCTGACGGACTTATGCATTCCAAACTTCCTGCTAGTTAGCCATCATGAAATATTTTTGCCCTTAGGCCTACAACATCATTAAGTCTCTAAAATCTGGCTAGTTTCTATTCACTACGACTCCAAATAAACTTCCTTGGAAAGGCTTCAGATGGCTGCTCCAAATGCCATCTGATTCAGGTGATTTTTATAGTAACAGGCTCATCTCTTGAGACGACACTAGTCACGTGTCATCAGATCGTTTTTCAGTCATTTCCCCACTGTGTGCTCAATAAGGAAAGATCACCTGCACATTCTGGGCATCGAAACAGTGCTAGAATACTTAAGGCACAAAGCAGGCTCTCAATAAATACTTGTGGAAGAGATAAATTGGGCCTGTTATATACTTGGCACTTTCCATTGGTTAACTCAATTAATTCTCGGATCAATCCACTGAAAACTGTTTAAGGATTCTCATCATATAGATGAGTTTATTGAGGCTTAGGGGAGTTAAATAAGTTGCCCAAGGTTGCTTATCTAATAAGCAATGAAGAATGACCTCATTCCATAGCTTAAGCTATTATACAATACCCAGCTGTTTATACTGTGTTTACTGCCACACTAGGCAGCTTACTACAGTGGTTAAACACCAGTTGCTAAGCATTAGAATAAAACATGAATATAGAGCAAATACGCTGTCATTTTATATTTTGAAACAGCAGGAAAAAAAATGCTTGACAAATAAGTTCTAGCCAGGGGTGATGTTGTCCATTTACAATCCCAGTAAGTAGAAGTAGATAGTGGAACCAGGGGCTTTCAAAGTCTTCCTGAACTGGGATTCATGGCAAGACCTTGTCTCAAAAACAAACAAGTGAAACTTTCAATTTTCCTTCAAATCTCTGTGTCTTGGCCAAGGTTAAAGTGTTGATTCATTTCTTTAAAAATGTGAGAGATCAATTTGAAGAAAAATTGGACAATCTGAAATTTGGATTCAAGGTAACTTTAAAATTTAAAGATGGGCATGCAGAAAATGGCAAATGGAAATGACGACTCTAAACTTTTCAGGATTTATGAATGAATCATTTATCTGTGTTTCATGAATGGGTAAAATAAAAGAAATTAAAAAAATCAGATTGAGATTAGTAACCCTAGGTGTGCTTAAGTAACCTTTAAAAGTATATATCCCTAGGACATTATTATCTGGTAAGGTCTTAAGTTGCCAGTAACTGTAAGTGTCAATCATAGTGAAGTATAAACTGCTACAATGTCTGGAAGAGAGATGTTAACTGTGCACTAAAAATGGAATCCCATTCTAAGTTTACAGATACATTGACAGATAATAGAAGTTTTATTGACATTCTTGTAACTAAATACATATTGATTCTAGTATGTCTTATGCTTTGTCTGCCCCAGAGCCATGAGCACATGTAATGTGCACTTCAGGATGGTTAAAACAATTCATTTTGCAAGTACTTGAGTTTGACAGATGTGCGAATGACTTTCATTATCAAAGCAGCCAACAGCATAAACTTCTGCAGGTGGATGTATGGGTGGGCCATAAAGGGGGAACATATTCCATCATTGTATGAAATGGTACGGTTAATTACCATCGGCTTCATCAAACATGATTTAACAGGCATATTATGATTCATCACAGTAAGCTAAGAGCACTGTTATTTTACACCTGCTTGTTTTAGCAGATTGTAGGAAGCCAAATGTTTGAAATATTCAAAATGTTGGCAGAGTTGCATTGAAGTGACTGACTCGTAAAATTTTGCTGTAAAGCTAGCTGAAACCTTACCTAGTGATATAGACACTGCAGGCTGTGTGCCTCAAACAATCTGAATCCTTGAGTCTTGGACAGTACCACATGCTTTGAACTGAATGGCTAACAACTATCTTGGATTCTAAAGACACAAACTGAAAATGGCTCAGGAAGTTGACTGGCCAATATTGTCCCTGCTGATATAAAGAAGACTTACCGTACCTTAGTCTTGGGTGAGTTGGAGATTGCAAAAGACCGTCAAAATGTGCTATTTTTGTTCCTCAGTAGGTTGACAGGTTTTGTCTTGGCTTAGTTTTAGAAAGTCTCTATTTAAATTGTAATAAACAAACTCATTTTTCCTATTCTACAAAAGATGTACTTATGTCTCTGCCTTCACTACATAATGATTTTATCAATTTATTTGTAAGACCATTAAAATGGTTTTAATGGCCAGCAAAGATATCTTGTTATGATCTTTTTGAATACCTGGTGAGGTGGAAGGCGATGTTATCAAATGCAGGCCTGATCTGGTTTGCATCCTTCGAGGGCAGTCTGAATGCGGCACAAATATCTCACTGGGCTCATATTCTCAAGTGTAATACATTGTGATATAGCTAGGGATTAGGAAGCTAAATCCACATTTGTCACGAGATGCAGAAAGTATCATATTGCTAAGAGAGCTCAGACTTGACATAAGTAAATAAATGATGATCTTAGTTGCAGACTAAAGCTTCTTATGAAAAACTGTAATTAAAAATTAAAAGTAGCTGAACATACAGAAACACAATATCCCTTTTAAAAAAGAGAATCACAATAGGTAACGGTCTATAGTTTTAGCATCCAGAAAGATACAGATTTTGAAACACCACCAAGCACACACTGTTTCTGCGGGTTTTTTGAAAGGGATATTGCAGTTGGACACAGGTAAAGTTGTAATGACCCATTTTCTACTTACAGGTAGTAGGAGTAAGAATAGTAGCTCCTCCTGGCAAGCAGATCACAGACAGTGGGAAAAGAGAAGCAATGGTGAATGAGAAGCGTGACTCCGTCACATCCAATAGAGCAGAAAAATGTGCGTTAAAAAGAAAACGAAACAAAATGAAATTTGTGGGGTTTTTTTTGCTTTGCCATTTTAATTTGCCCATGCATTGTTAGCATTCTTATGCCATGCAGTTAAACAGACAGATATGCAGCAAAAAATAAAATTTTTTAATACAGGATTAGGAAAAAAAAGTAACATGCTGACATTTCCTACACTGCCAAAGGACTGAGAAATTAAATGGCTTGTGTGTTTTTCAACATGCAGTTAAAGCATAATATCATCCATTGCCATCAAAATGTCATGACTGATGGATCAGCTATGTATAGGATGTGTAGACTAAATATAGTAGTTTATTTTAAATACAAAACATAAAGATATGATGTTAATATATGCAAAGTACTACATTTTTACACACTGGGTGTATCTTAATGGTACACAGTATATACATGTTATGTGAATACAGGTACCATATGCTACATATACATGAAGGTATTCCTACAGTAGATGCATGTGAACATGATATACACACACATTTACTGTATTGAAACATGATTTCAAGTTGATGTTTGAAAGTTTTAATGTGTTCATGCTGTGCATTTAAATTATACATAATCAATGAAAAATGGCATATAATTAGAAATAATTCAACAGCGATTAAACTGAAAGAAGAATGACATTGTGTTCTGAAAGTTGCAATATTCCTTTCACAGCCTAAGAACGTACTTTCTATATAATCTCAGCCATAAAGTTTTATTTGATTGCATTCTAAGCTATTCTTTTGCAATCCAAATCACATGGAAGTATTTTCATCGAAGTAAATAACCCTGCATTTACTATTCACACTGAGGGATAGTCTAAAGAAACTTTATAATTTCTCATGAAAACACAGATGGTAAGAGGGTTCCCATTTCTACAGTTTTTATTGTAACTTTCTATACTCAAATGAAACTACAGAGTAACACAAAAATTTAAGCTGAACTCTGTCTTATCCAGGACTGCTACATGCTTTGGGGCAATGATAATAATTTACCCTGGATTAAAAAACACAGGATGTATGTGTGTGACATACACAACCCATGATTTGAAGCCCTTATGAATGTGCTGAGGTAAGCAATGAGTTCAAGTAATTTAGGCATGATATAACCAGAAGGCAGCAAACACAATCTCATTTGTCTGTGAGAGTATGGTCTTCACCAGTCACACAGGTGTTACCGAGGCCGTTGAGAAGACTTTCTATCCAGTAAAACAGTTATGCAAACTTAAACATGAAAAATTTTAGTGGAGGCCTAGTTATCTGATCATTGGCAACGTAAACCAGAAGAAGAATCAGCAAAGATGTGCAATTTTAGAGCACTATTAGAGCATATCACCCAAGCCCCACGCTTGCTTTAGTGACTTCAAGCTTAGCAACTTGAAGGACCTTAGCTTTCATTTGTCATTCCTTATTACAAATCCAGCAAAAGGAGGCTACTCAAAAACAAACAAGTTTTCAGATAAACAACAAATGCAAGTAGATTGAATTCCATTCTGAGGAGGGCACAGTCAGAAGCCATTCTCGAGCATCCAATCGGATGTGACAATCCTTTTAATGAAGAAGCAGTGTTAAGTGGGTTCTCTAAGCTATTTGGCTTTTTCACTTTCCAAGTACAGATTTAAACAGAGATATAAGGTCTGAAGGTTCTAGTCCGTGATTTTTATGAATGTGCACTGGCAAACTAGTGTTTCTCAAAGACTTAAATCTTCTTGTCTTGCCTAGGATGTGTTTTCCAGTCACAGAGGTAGACAACAGCAGAGAAAAAGCACTGTTTGGAGGAAGCACATATGTAGCTAATTGAACATAGAACGCTGTAGTGCATACCTAATGTTTCTAATGCAGATGTGTCTTCTCCAACATACATGTCTCCGGGGACAAGTGTAAAGAGGCAATATATTAAAATCGATGCTCATGGATATGTTATCAACATATGAGTCTTGGCCATAATGCTAATGTTTTATTTCAAGTAGAAAGCAATAACTGGACACTATGAGAATTTATGTAATATAAGCAACATCATTTATTATACAATTGGTACAATTAGTAGAGCAAAACCACTTCTATACAAAGCTGCTGGAATTCACTCTGCATGTAATTTTTTTTCAAAAGTTCTTCCAAATTGTAGAATTACCCAAAATGTTTGCTTGGAAGGAATGAGATGTCATCCTAGTTTCTAAGAAGATGACTTACAGATTCTGACAACTTACATAATAATAGTCAAATAGCTCCAAGCATAAAAACTGTGCTGTATATCGGAAATACATTTGAGCAAGAGTATACTTTCATCTTTAGAATACAAATTTAAATTCCAGGAAGTCATCTCTTTATAGAACTCCAGGAGGTGGTGACATTTACTGACATAGTATAAAAGATAAGGTTCAATTTATGCATTTACTCTTATTTTTAAAAATTTTAGTCAGTGAATATTTAATATACAATGTCATTAAATAAAGTTTCTGTTATCTTCATGCCTCATATGTAACCCATATTTATGAAAATATAGATTAAGAATAAAAATAATTCTGACTTTGGTCCAAGCACCATAACTGTATAACCATCAATTGTATTATGCTTAATAATAACAACATCTAAAATAAGATGAATTTCTCATGTATTTCTGAAAATTCAAATAATTTACAGTTTTATATAAAATACACGTTAACAAAAAATCTATGCTTATATCCCAGAACAAACTGCAAATAACTAAATATGATTTCACTTAAAAATCCCAAGTAAGAAGGAATTGAGGTGCAGGCAATCTTATTAGAACTTGTCAAAGAGCTTGAATAAAAAACGTGAAAATCAGTGGCAAACACATGAGTGTGTGGTACAGGACATTATTGAATCTTACCTCTTTTTCACAATTACTATGACAACCAGGAGGAGGAGGATGAACACCAAGATCCCAGCACTGATGCCCGCGATTTTCACCACTCTGTCTGTCTGCTTCGCAGGGTCCGGGATCACCTCTGGTTCTTCTGTTGCTGCTGCTAAACAGATCAGAGAAACAGGTGACTAGAAGCCTCCACCACGCACGGAAGAGTGACCCCAGGCAGGAATGGCCAAAGAAGGACAGGATTGAACAGCAATAACCTGAACACATGAATCTAGAAATGAGCTCTTCTAAAGCACGAAAGACTTAGGGTCATGACAGGGAAAAAGTCTTTCACTCCAGTTTTATTTTATTGCTCTGGTTTTGGATAAGAAATAAGAAATTAATTTGAAAAGGAATGGTGGGCTATTTTTCTTCAAATGCCTTCAAAATTCAGGACAAGAGTTTCAGAACTAGTACACTGGGAAGAGACTGGATATAGATGACCATTCATCAGTTTATTTTCTAAAACAACCTCTTGATTGGCTGTGGTGGCTCATGTTGTTGCTTATAATTCCAAGACTCAGGAGCCTGAAGAGAAGCATTGAGAGTTTCAGGCTAATAGGAATTTGTTTATAATCCATTATAAAAGTTGAAATAAATAGTTTAGCACAAGGAAAGAAAAAGTAAGGAATGTACCCAGAAATATTTCACATCCTCTCACTAGATAATAAATGTGGGAAATGACTTTAAGATTATAGGCCCTTCCTTCTTTTTTTTCTCTCAAAAATCATGCTCAGCCCTCATGAAGGTACACAATTAAAATAGAAAACTTTAATCAATACATAAGCCCTGGAAAGCTTTGGAAGACATTTTCCTTTTACCTCATTTACCTTGAAACTGCAAAGAAACTATTATTAACTGTACTTTACAGATACAAAACCCCCGAGGCTTAGAGAATTAAGGCTACCTTATGAATTGCTGAAGGGCAGAAACAGAATCTAATACATCTTCTACCTTCTAAGACAGCATTTCTCAGTTTCCAGGTTTGGGGACCCCACTGCTGAAATTATAGACCACAAAAGCTGGGCAGTGCTATGGATTAAGCGTATTGGAAACCTGGTTTTAATCTCCAATCACAGTGCCTTGGACTTAGAGTTCAGAGACCCCAGTTGAATGAATACACTATCAACAAGGCCTGTAATCTGAGCCTGTTTATCTCCAAGACAACATGTCTATTCTCTTTAGAAGGTTATCCATCTATTCCTGTTTCAACTCTTTTGTTTTCAGTCCCTTCACTTGGTTTCTCTCTCCCACACCCAGAGTATACAATCAACGTCTGCTCAAGTTGTTTTCCCTCTGCCAAGGTGCTGCCATGAGATTAGCATAATTTTTCAAAGTAAAAACAAAAATTAGGAAGCAAACATATCTTTGACTAATATTTTCATAAATGTTTTACTTTATATCTAAGCAGAAGATACAGTTTTGAAAAGGTCCTAGTTTGTAAAATAGTCCACTGAACCATCTTGGTTTCAGTCGCACGGGTTAAATATCCCAATAGCTTAGAAACCGGAACCTGTTATTCTCAAAAGGAGATTGCAAGTCCACAGCTTGCTTTTTCTATGAAGTGCTTGCTGGGCAGGGGCATGGCCATTCCCATCCTTACAGCTGAAGGGAACTTGCAGCCTTAATTAGGAGTACGGGTCACTCAGTGCATACTACATGGCCAACTATCTCATTGTCTACAATGCATTCAAACCTGCCCTAACTCTGCTGGCATTCCTTTCCTTGTGTGCCTTAATGAATGCATACACATATCCACACACGATGCAATCATAAATACCTAAAACAGGTGGAGTGTCTTCCTAAATTGCATGCAAAAATCTAAAAGCAAAATGTTTATTGCTTGCAATTATCAAACATTTGGTTTACAGAGATACGCTTTCACACAGGACTAAAACAAAGTGATTTAGAAATCTCCTTAGAGAAACTCACCTGTGCGATAATTTCTATAGTTTACTCACTAAAGTCTCTTCTGATCATGTTCTTCGCTACACTTGACTCTCACAGGGCAGAGATGACAATCAGTTGGTACTGTGACATGCCTAACTTATGGAGTTAACTGCCAGTGTTTAACAATCAGTTCTTAGTTCTTGTTTGATGCATGCTTTCTCTCTGTCTCTGTCTCTGTCTCTCTCTCTCTCTGCGTGTGTGTGTATTTATGTGTTCACATTCATGTGCTTACATGGGAACATGGGTGTCTTCCTGAAGTGATAGAATTTTTGAAACAGAAGTTCTTGCTGAACTGTTGGGACAGAGATCTACCTATTACAGCTTCTTCAGTGCTAGGATTCTGGGTGAGTGACAACTTTTTACATGGGTGCTAGAGATTTTAACTCAGCTCCTCACTCAGCCCCTTAACGCCTGTTTAGCTTGCGCTTTCCCATCAGAGTTATCTTCCCAACCCCGGCATTTTTGTCTGTCCTTGATTAACATGGCATAGTACCATTACATAGACACCATTCTGAGTACACTTGAGATTCTCTCATACTGTGACAAACGCTTTGCAAATATTGTTAGGAATTACGTATAGATGTTAGTAGTTTGGATAATGATGACTTGGGGATCAGACGGAGGTCCTCTTGCTTTTACAGAATGTTACCAATTGTATCATCTCCCAGCCAAGGTCCATCTTGTTAATATGTTTTAATTCGATTGTCACATGTAGCATGCTAAAGGAAACTTCCGAACTGCTAAATCATTTCAAACATAAAAATGCACACAGGGACAGATAAAATGGGCATCGTGAGTATATGTTCAGAAATAATTTCCCACCTGAAGAAGCTTAAATATTATCTATGCTGTATCGTTAAATAACTCATATAAAAATGGTAAGCAAGCGATTTCAAATTCAGAGGACACAAAAATTTTTAAAGAAAGTTTTACTAAAAAGAGTATTTCTGATAAATTGATCTAAATATATTCCTGGGAGTGGACTGTCAAATCTAAAATTTAATTTTTGAACACAGAGACTGTTAAGCTTGCATGTGTGTTCCGTGCACAGGGTGTTAGGATAATTCATGAATTGTGTAAATCCGTGTGCAATTTAAAGTGACAATCTGTGGCTTTCTTGTAGATGAACCCTATTCATAATTCCCTGGGCATGTATGCTCTGTGGGTCATGATTACAATTCATGTACAGATTATTGACTAATCCTCAATATAATTACCAAACTTGAATGAGAGTCTCTGTGTATGTGTGAGGTGATAGCTCTTTTCCCTGAACTGGAAACTTTCCTTAGAGGATTCACCTGTTATTATTACTAATACTACCAACAATTGTGCTTTTTAAAAGAAAATGTACAATTTTATTAATCTGCATGCTTTTTTTGAGGGACAGCGCCTTCCTACGAAACTGGCTGGCCTCATTATGCAGCAGAGTGTAAGATGCAATCCTCCTGACTCATCCCACATGGCTGGCTTCCTCTGTATGGTTCAGTCACACTTATTTCTCTAGGTTCTTGCTCAGTAGAACCAAAGAATATAAACATAATCTTCCATTTTTAGAAGATTCATTAATGGAAATATACAAATTTTAAGTGAACTTTTACTTCCTATTTTCTTCAAAGACACAGGACACCTAGTACAGCGGTTGCATCTCCAGGCCTCATATATTTGCATGCACAAAGACAACAGAGAGCATCATTTTCAGAAAGTCAAAAATATGGTTTTATTTGTCAGAGAGCATCCAAAAAATCCCTAGGTTGTCAGAACCCTAAAGTGGCATAATTCTTTGTACAATGGAGGGTGGGGGTGAAGCCAGAATCTTATTTTTATTGAGCACATTTATGAAATATATTTTTTGGGAAAAGGAAAATAGCTAAAGTAACCTTCTTATATACCATACTCTTGCTCCCATGAATAAAATAATTTTGTTCCAATTGTAGGCCAAAAAAGTAAAATCACATAAATTTCCATGGAAGTCAAAACTATTCTAATTTCTATGATCAAACAGAATCATTTCCCCTCTTTCATGATGAATATTACAGACGACATCTTGAAGAATAGTCTTCTAAGGGATCTTACAACATTTTAAGACACTGAACTCAAATTCTACACGTCCTCCTGATGCATTATGGATGGTTCTCCTTTTTCGGCTGCAATTTGGGAAAACCATTCAAATGTTTATTAGCCATTCCTTAAAATCCCCAAACAAGGGCTACAACCCCCACTGCAAGCAAGGCAGTGGCAGCACTGACTGACTAGTGACTGGAATTCCAGAGGCACACTTCTCTCTATCTGAATGCCAGAAGCCGCTGACTTTCGGAACCACTATTTGCAACACTGTCCTTTTATGGGAAGTCCTCTGCAGTGTTCCTGCTAGTGTCATGACGTCATCTTTCTTGGCACTGTTTATCCAGAACTTTTTTTTTTAATGCCTCCTGTTTTGTTCATCCATGCAGAGTAGGTGTCATTTTTAATTCCTCAAGGGCCTCGGATACTTGTTGTGGTTGTCCACACTTCCTGACTTAGTGATGTCCCCGTTCCATCACTTCGGTTACCATCCATTCCGATCATTCTCAAAGCCATGCATTTCTGACCAACATCTCCTTGATCTCCTGACCCTGCAATGGTTTGATTATTGACTTCTGTCATATGTATGATTCTCCTTCAACACACTGTGTCTAGATGTGAGCCTATACGTTCTTACAGCCCCCATACACTTCAGCCCCCTTGTAGTACACGGCTCTGCCACTGGCTTCTTGAAGCTGAAAACCTGGGCAGCATCCTTTTTTCCTTCTCCTTCTCTTTATCTCTGTATTAACGTATACTTTATTATCTACACCTGGATGATTTTGAATGTGAAGATATTAATATTTATGAAAAGACAAAATGGAAACAGGAATGTCTGGGGTAGACATGGAAACAAAGCCTCTGTCCTGTGCAAGAGTTATAAAGTACTATTCCGTTGTAAGTATCCACTTCCTACCCCTTTTCTGCCCCTCTTGCTACATTAGCCCAGACCAGCATTATCTCTCATGTACATAGTAGCTGCTTACTTTTCCTCTGCATCCTGCCTGTCCTTCAGCAAAACACAGGTTGCATTTCCTATAATATGATGGTCCAATCACGCCACCAATTACAGCCTTCTCATGGTTTCCCATTCATAACATAAAGATTGTTAAGGCAAGAACCACACACACTTTGCTGTAATTTTTTTTTGTTGTTGTTGTTTAGCAGGGCTTGGGAAGGAGCCACAACACAAAAATATTCACCGAGTGAAAGAAAGAATGGCACTATCTTTGCATAAAACAAACTGAATGGGCATACAAAAATCAGATAGTTTCCTCAAAACATAAGGATTTGTTGTATTTTACTGCTATAGATCTAGTTTGAGATAAAGCCAGACACAGAAGGGAACTAGTTAGTCTTTCGTTAACAGGGCCGTTTCCATCTTCTGTCCCAAACCAAGTTCAAGTACTTCCCAAGGTGAGACTGCATGGAATCTGGTATTGATAAGACCAGATCATTCCACTATTTGGAGAGACATGCTACCATGTCTCCAGAAGAAGTTATCCAGGGTTTAGTCTGTAGAGCTAAGATCTCAGCAGAAGAGAACTAGGCACCTGCCTGTCATGTATTATACAGATTTTAGAGCTATAGTAGTTAAAAAACATGAAATACTATAATGAAATTGATTTGCTGGCTTCGGGGAATAATGTAAAACCTAGAAAGTGAACCCTACAACTATGTAAAGAATGACACAGGAAGAAGTGGCTTTGTAGCGCACCGAGTCAGTACAAAGGTTGCATACATATAACTAGACATTTATGAGAGACAAAAGAAGTCTTGTACTACTTTGCTATCATTGTGTTAAAACACGATGACCAAGGCAACCTACAGAAAATGTCTACTTGGATTTACAGCCCTCAAACGGGAAGAGTTCACAATGGCAGAGTGGAGGAGGGGGCAGATACTGAGGCTGGAGCAGAAGCTGAGGGCTTACGTCATCTTGAGCCATAACACGAAGCAGAGACAGTGAACTACAAATGACTAGCTCTAGAAACCCCCAAAGCTCACTCCTAGTGGCCAAATTCCTCCAGCAAGGCTACATCTCCTGAAGCTACCAAACCAGGTCGTCAAATACTAGCACGAGAGATATTTACCATTCACACCACTACAGACCCTAACATACATTTACCTGCTGCCATTATCCGAAGGATACAATTTACCACTGATCCGAGATCGTGGCATAGCAAACAGATAGAGTTAGTACCTTCGAAAAGAATAACTATATGATGTGCCTTTTAGGAATGTCAAGTTGCTGAATGCTGTGAGGTGATTTATAAATGGAAACATTAGTACGATAGAACTGTGAGCAGATAGGATGGCAACGACTAGAGGTCAGCCTTTGAGTCCATCATGTAAGAATGAAACCCTGCAAATAAGCCAACTGACATCACTTAGAAAAATAGTTTTTAAAAAATTAGCAGTCTGTCATATAAATAGATAATGATGGGTTTTTGTAAAGTACATGTTATTAATTAAATAGTCTGCTAGTGTGGACTTCTAAGCCTAGGGGCATCTTGAAGTATTTATTATTTAACTTAATGATCCGTTGATGTCATCTTGCTTTATCACCTCGCATGATCCTATGCTGAAATTTGTTCCCTCTTAGATTTGCCGATTATCAGAAAAGGTCACTCGTAGGTTTTGATTCGTGAAGCAAAGAAACAGTCATATCTCATACATTCATTTTGTTGTAAGAGTTGGGAAATATTTTTCTTGATTAACAAAGAAACTTTCTTGAAAATTTATAATGTTGAGAATGTAAGAAAAGAAGATCATAAAGAGCTAAAATTATAAAACAAAAGTATGCATTTCTATTACAAATATTTCAGGCTAATTTCACACAGTTTAAGGTATTTCCTTCAAGTCTGAGATTTTCGGATTTGTTTTTGTTTAGCAATGATAGCACATAAATGCTAAAAAATTCTAAATAAATAATAGATATATTTTTTCATGAACACATTAGTGTCACATTTCAGGAGTATACTTAAAAATAAAAAAGCAGAAAGCATTTTTCTGCTTTATTTTCTTTTGAGAACAAATATTTGATTCTACATATGAATTTTTCATAAAGTTTCCCATTTCCCGACATGCAGAAAGTGATCAAGATAGAACCATGGTGTGCTGTCTTACTTCTTAAACACAGTTGGGTCTAGCCACAACGTTTTCTTGAAAATCTGCCTTGACTTCTCTCTTCCAACTCCTGCTGCATTCAAAACTCAATTATCTTGGTTTTTTTTTATAAAATTTTTTAAATTGGCCCTACTACTTCCCACATCAGCTTTCTCTGATTTTGCCTGTTTTCTGCTACCAGGGTGAGTTTTCTAAAATGTGAATTTAATGAAATAGCCACTCCAACCACTTCAAACATACAAGGCTTTCCCAAATGCAGCTGCAGTCAACCCTCTGATCCTCAGCCAATGACAGATACTTTATGTTATCATATATCGTAACTGTCTAGAACCAGTTGTCCATCATCAAATAATCTAGTCACACCTCACTTTACTTCTGGGGTTAGTAGTCTGTGACTCAGGGATTATATCCACGTCACTGTGATGGGACAAACACTGCAAACACTCGGCTTTGCACAACATAACTTGTGACTCATTGTTCTGCCCATCTGCATCGTATGTGATCTCCACGCAAATAATGTCATAGCTCTGCACCATCAGATCTGTCATGTGTTTTAAACATGCTGTTGGAATATGCTCTCTAATATTCACTTGACGAAAATGGCTTAGAGATATTTGAATATTTGAACCTGTTTCTTCCATGAAATGCCAAGTGAATACCTGTCACCTAGTTTTTTTTGTGACTTAATAATACACACACACACACACACACAGAGTGAGAGAGAGAGAGGATTCAGTACGTATCCCTGGCTGACTGTGACTTCCCTAGGCAGATCAGGCTGGCCTTGAACTAACCGAGATACACCTCTCTGCCTCTGGAGTGCTTGACTAAACCAATGCACTACCAAATCCAGCCTTCACTTAGTTTTAAGAATTTGTTCTTACCTTTTTGGCTTTACGTAAATACTAACTTGCTGTCTTTTATTTGTGTTGCGAATCCCTTCCTCTGTTGAGCAGCGCAAGGGGAAAACATATCTTTGTATTTTAACCTCTAAATTCATCAATTAAACCTTTATAAATAAAGATCAATAAAAGTATAAACATGTTTAATGTATGTGTGTGTATGCACGTGCGTGAACACGTGTAGATGCTTCTGAAGCCTGTGTACAGACCAAAAGAGGAAGAGCTGGGTGCTTACCTCTATCCCTTTCTGCCTGTCACTTTATTCCCTTGTGACAGAGAATCTCAGTGACCAACTAGAGGATTGTCTTTTGGCACAGAAGCCCAAGCAATTCTTTCTCAGTAGCCTACTCCCAGGACTGGGGTCACGCGCACACACAGACATTTTCAGCATTTTATGTGGATGTTTGGTATGTGAATTCAGGTTCTCACACTTGCACACTGAGCATTCGTACCTATGAGCCTCCTTTCTAACACTGCAATGTTTTATATGATATGGGAGGCTTCGTAAGGAAATGAGGACTCACACCCATAACAACTCTGAGTGCTTTCAGAGTGGGTCCCATAAAGTATGCATCATCAGACAGAAAACCATAACAGCAGCAACAAAGGAGGGCACAGAATGAGTAGGTAAATGGGGAGGGGGGGGTTAGCAAGGTCTTTGTTCATGAGCTCCTTTCCTCTAATTACAAGGCAAGGTACCTCAAGTTCAGGGCTCATGCTATTTCTGGCAAAGTCAGGAAAATCCTTCCTGAGACCTGCAGACTGCTTCTGAGGGAAGATAAGGAGAAGGCCAAAGAGAGCTCTGTTATTTCTCAAAACAGAACAGCACCTTCTCCAATTCAAAACTCCACTGCAACTTAAAAGTAGTTGAACACTGCCACATTTTGGAGTAAAATGCCCTGAACTCCATGGGTTTTCATCTTATTTTATTCATGGTATAAAAGTGAATTATTATTTTAATATTAATGAAGTAAAATACATTAGTCTAGGTTTTATGAGTGGTGCTTAGCATTCAGTAACTTTTTCAAGGCTGAATTTATTAATTTTTTTCATTTTCCCCCTAAAAATTGTAAAAGCTGTGCATGTCATATCTAATCCTGGATTAATGCGGGTCTGTTTCCCCAGCAGCCTGGATGGGAGGAGGCATCTCTGCCCCTCTATCGCCTATGTTCTTAAGCACATAGTTTCTGCACAAGACTTTGGGATGGATGTAAAGGGCTCAGAAGCTGCTTCTGTTCATATCAAAACATGAAATTGCAGGAGTCACTGCTTAGATTTTTCTACTTTTTAAGTACATCTTGTGATGGCATGACATGGTTTGAGTGGGTTGAACTGAACATGCTGTGGTATAGGTGACATGCTCTTATTATGGTTCTTTTCTTGAGCATGTTCACTTTTCCTCACAGATCTCACTCTGGGCATCTTCTTTAGAGATAAACCATCTCTCTTTTACTTTCCTTCTGGGACTTCCATTATGATTCGTTCCCCCTTCCCCCTCCTAAAGAAGGCTCATGTGTTGAAAACTTGGAGGCCAGTTAGCCACGGTGTGATGAAGCATGAAGGATCTGACCTAACTAATGGCTCCCCACACCATTGTTGGCAAGTGGAGCCTGGTTGATGGAAGCAGGTCCCTGGAAAAGTTTGCCTCATCCCTGGACTTCTTTTACATGGTGTTCTCCGCATCTACCTACAATGAGGTGATCCACTTGGCTCACTACATGCCCTGACCTCAAACCCCAAATCAACAGAGCTAAGTGACCATAGGTTGGAACCTCTGAAATTCTGAGCCCAAATAAGTCTTCTTCTATGTTGTTCTCTCAGGTATTTGCTACAGCAGTGTAAGCTTGATGAACATATCTCGATTCAGTTACTTTTAAACTTGGACAACCATGGTTTTCTAGCCTATAAATTCTATTCAGATCACAGTATACAGTTCTTTGTTTGGCAAATGACGACAACATCTTGTTAATCTTTATTCATTCTTTGTCTGGAAAAGTGTTTTGTACACAACAATTTTGTATTTTGACTCCACAATCAATACCTGCAGTCCTGGGAGGACTTAGGGGGTGTTTCTGCTACCTCCCACTGTGACGTACTTTCAAGAATGCTTGGTGACCTTTGATTGTGAGTTAATTGCTTTATGTTGGTTTGCGGGACTCCCGCAGGCCTGAATTGATCATGCTTTCATCTTAGAATTTGCACCTCCTTGTACCAGCAGCCAGAAGGTACCTATGGATTTAGGCCATCTCTGCCAGCTTTGTATGGAAATCTTTCTATGCAACTCCCATTGCTAGTCCAGCAATCAAAGCTTCACGATTTCCCCTACAATGAACACTAAATTATCGTTTGGCTTCACCCCCTCTGCTCCTCTCTCCTCCCCTCCTTTCCTTTTCCATTCTCCCATCTTCCTTCTTCTCCCTTGTAGATGCTGTGAGCTCAGCAATGCGCATAAAATTGTTTTTCCCCCACAGTGGACCCTGTTCTACAGAGATGCCCTGAGCACATAATCTGTTGAGCTTCCAGAACAGTAACTGAGATCAGGGATTATATTTGGCTTTGCAGTGCTGGGATTTAAACCCAGGGCATTTTGCATGATTGGCAAGTGTTCCACTACTGAACCACAACCCTTGGCCTCAGATCATGGATTGCAATCCAGTTCTTTCTTTAACCCAAGATTTATTCTCTTACCTTAAAACATCAGTCCCATGACCCACAAACAAGATTTTTCTGACAGTACTGTTTCAGCAAATGTGTAACAGATTAAGAGCTAAAACTTGTTAATAAAAATTCAATCATAATTTTAATGTTTAAGATTTCACGATGACCAACAAGCTGAAAAGTGTTGCAGTGCATTAACTAAAAGAGTATATATCACCTATAGTATACTACATATTTCTAGATTTTTGAAAAAAAATCCATTAATGGTAAGGTTAAAAACTAGTTTATAATTCTAATATTTTAAGAAAAAAAATTTTCACAGTCCCACTATTACTCAATATATAATCTATAATATTAAATTAATTATATATGCTGTTCTATTATATATATTATATGTAGTATAATATACAAATATCATATATTAATACATTTATAATAATTATACAATACATAGTTAAAAACAAAAGATACTCTTCATGACCCCATACTTGCCACTTTTACTTGGGAAGAAGTATCATCAATTTAGCAATTTTACCACCGCCTTAAAGACAAACAAATGAGGTAGGAGGAGGGCAATATATTATTGATGTCAACCTGAATCACTAACTCATAGAAAGAATGAGGAGAAGACAGAAATATAAATGAACCGGGAGCTAGTTGCATCAACTCCTGTTAGGAGATAAAATAAACTAAAATGGAAGTACTGAGCCCGAGAGGGAGCAAGAAAGGATCACAAGAAGTACACTGAAGGTAAGGACAATATACTCCCCCTTGTACCTTAAATCCACAAATAAGGCATCTGTGGCATTGCTTTATTTTCATCAACTAAAGGATCTCCTCTCCTCCTTACACGCCCAATCTATTCCTAGTCCTTGCAAAATTATTACTGGGTTAGATAGATGCAATCTTTGTAGCTGCTATCTTTGAGTGATTCTGAGTAATAGAAACTGTGCACAAGGAAACCATTGCCTCTTGGTACAGAGAGAGCATATGTGTGTGTGTGTGTCTCTGACATGGGGTGTCTTACTCAATCACTATACAAGTCATTTTTGTGAGACATGGTCTCACACTGAATTTTGAGCTCACTCTTTTGTCTTGAGGGCCTGGCTAGCAAGCCCCCAGGGATCCTATTGTCTCTACACCCTGGACAGGGTGAATTGAATAAGAATGGTCCCCACAGACTCATATATTTGAATACCTATTTAGCAGGGAGTGGGACTGTTTGAAAGGATTAGAAAAAGGAAGTGTATCCTTGTTGGGAGAGGTGTGGCCTTGTTAGAGGAAGTGCATCTCTAGGGGTGGGTTTTTAGAATTTAAAAGCCCATGCCAAGTCTAGTCTCTCTCTCTCTCTCTCTCTCTCTGTCTCTGTCTCTCTCTCTCTCTCTTCCTACTGCTATTGAATCTGGGTGTAAATCTCTCAGCTGCTTCTGTAGTGCCAAGGAAGCTACCATGCCCCCCACTATGATGATAATGGACTAACCTCTCAAATGCAAGCAAGCCCCTATTAAATGTTTTCCTTTATAAGAGTTGCCTTGGTCATGGTGTCTCTTAGCAGCAGTAGATCAGTGACTTAAGATGCTGGAGATAAAATGATAAAATGATACATTCTCATTGCTGGGCTCACCTTTTCACATATGAGCTAGGCATCCAAACTCAGATCTTACTGGCTGTGTAGTGAGCACTTTACTTACTAAGCTACCTCTCTCCCCAGCACTGGCACTGAGAAATTCTACATTTGGAGAGCCACTCAGTGACTCAGTGTCAGAGGTGGACAAGAGGGAAGACCTTTCAGAAGATGGTCTGGGGGTAGATGGTGGAGCTTGAATGTAATGTATCACTAGTACCACGGCTTGGTTGAATCTGTGCAGTTGGCCTTAAAGGGAGTTCAGAGTATTGGAGCCACTTATTTGAGAAAAAAAAATCTCATTTCAAGTAATAAAAGAGATGAAAGAATAACAATTCTGCTTTCATGCTTTGGGGAAGCCAAATAATACAATGTTGTACTGGTGGAGGACTAATGAATTGGGCTACGTTCAAATTAAGGATAGTAAGGGGGCAAGGAAAGTGTCAGTAATAGTGATTAGGCCTCTACACACTACTATACTGTTGAGACATCTCAGTTGCAATGGTCTATTCACAGTAAAGTGGGTTTGGCTGAATATTACTGGGAAGAAAGAGAAAGGAGTTCAAATAAAATGCTGGCCCCTGTATCCTATTCACACACAGTGTTTATAGCAAAGAAGGCTACCAACGACTAACTATAACCTTCAAGTGAAATGTTTGTAAATGACCAACGTGGGTAGCTGCAGACATTAGGGAAAAACAGCCCTGATTATGTCAGTGGTATTTTTGTTTCCCCCTCCCACAAATGGCAGGATCAGAAAAGTCTCTTCCTCAGGGAAAACTCTGGAATATTAAAATGTAGGCACTGCATGTAATTAAAAGGCAAATGCATTTGACATTTTTGTTGGCACAAACTCAGAATGCCAGATCTGGGCCAGTCATCCAAACATGCCATTCAAAGCCTAAGCAGGAAAATTAAAACAACAACAACAAAAAGGATTTAATTTGAATATTAGAAAAACAAGCAGAAGTTAAGCAAACTCTTTAACAATTTTCATATGATAAGGCTGAAATATGATCTAAAATACTAAGCAGGACCTAACTTTTGACCTATTTCCACTGTTCTTTCTTGCAAACTCAAGGATTAAAAGTTCTTGCTATTTTGGCTGCTTTTAGCTATGAATTTTATTTTCCTTTTGAGCAGGTCATTTTCCACCAAGGCTTAGATAATTCATTAATCTGGCATATCTCAGGAGAACACACAACAGGGTTTAAATCACATTAATAGAGGTTGCACTGCAATTTTCTAAGGTGTTTATTTACTAAATTAAAGACTGCCCTGATATGGGATGGAGGGACCAGGGATTTTTTTTAAATGATTTTATTTGAGTCACAGCTGTTCCAAGATAATTTAGTATAAGGTTTAAATTATTAATAAATGCTTTAGAATTTGAGATTGATTTTTAATTCTAAAATGTCATTTGGCCTCAAGTGAATGAATAAATCAGAGCCACATTTTTAAAATCTCCTTCCCTCCCCATGATGTGTGTGTGTGTGTGTGTGTGTGCGTGTGTGTGTGTGTGTGTGACAAAAACAACTTGGAGATGGACTAAACCCAGGTCATCAATCTTAGTAGCAAGTGCTTTATCTGGCTGAGACTGGTCCCAGAATCACATCTTGAAATGGTTCTGATAGTCTAAAATTATCCAATCACCAATCTTCAATTGTCAAAATATCACTTATATCCAATGAATAGATTATGTTGGTCCACTTACAGATAATAAACCTAGTTTTACTTAACATTTTCTCCTAGTCCCAACAGGACTCTTTTCATATAAGAAAGGTGCCCTCTCCACCATGAAGCCTTCCCCAGAATTTTCTCACCTTGGTCTTCTGAATTTCTTGGCTCTTGTTGGTGCTACACCACACACACACACACACACACCAAATACATAACACATATACATCATATATCCTAGCATGATGGTGGTAGAGTGTTTGCACTTTCTTGTTGCTTGACAAGAACGTTTGACACTGCTGGGAAATCAAAAGCAGATTCTAGGGCTTCACAGCCTCTCAGCGACTGTTCTACTCTGAGATACCTATTTCCTGGACCTAGAGTGGAGTGGCTTTTATTTGTCTTATCTTTTCTCTAAGCAAAATCGTGCTGTTGCCCTGTCTTGCCTGGACATCACTATGTAGAGCAGGCTAGCCTGGATCTCAGACATCTATTTGTCTCTTCCACTTGAGTCCTGGGATTAAATAAAACAGAGTTTCAAAAGGAGCAAACAAAAAATTCTGAAGCCTCTCCTCACTGATATTTAAACTTGGTGGTTTATATGACTTCTCTGAATCTTAGTTTCTTTCTATATGGAATGGATTTCTGATATTCTACTATGCCTTCTCCACAAGAGAAATGAAGCTACATTGAAGGAAGCTTCGAAGAAGCTGGTATGCTTTCCACATCTGTCCTCTTTGAGGGCACAGACCAGCATCTCTACTCTCCAGAAAAAAAAAAAAAAGAAAAAAGAAAAAAAACAGATTATAGAATTATATGCTCTCCACACTTTTACATTACTTTTTGGTCTCATTTGCCACCTGTTGGAACATATAGCCTTATAGCATATATGCAAATCAGCTGTTAACCTTTTGCCTACAATTCCAAAAGCTTTAGCAGTTGGTAGAAACAAGTGGCCAGCAGCAGGATCATTAGCTTTCTAGTACTCTGAGCCATACCTTTTTCTTCTTCAAGGCTACATTAGGCTTTCTATGTCCTCATTGTAGTAGTTTAACTTTTGGGGGTCTTAGTAATTGTGTCACCCAAACTTATGGCTCTTTACTCTGGTTCATATGTACTTGCCATAGACTTCCAACAATTGACTTCATTGTCCTTTGATCTTTTGTTTGTTTTTTCAGTTCCCAACTCCTGAGCTAACTGCTCACAGGCTTCTTCCACTTACTGTTTGGCTACCTTAAAGGTACTATGTTGGGGAATATTATTTTCATGTGTGTGACACTTTTGTTTATGTTGCATTTGTTTAACTCTGTGAAGCTGTGTTACTGTGAGTGTCTAAAACGTCTGATAGTCCTAATAAAGAAATGAATGGCCAATAGTGAGGCAGGAGCAAGGATAGGCAGGACTGGCGGGCGAGAGGATAAATAGAAGGAGAAATATAATAGAAGGGAGAATGAGGAGCAAGAGAACAAGGAGAGGAGGACATCAGGGCCCAGTCACCCAGCCAGCCATGGAGAAAGAAGGAAATTATGATATACAAAATTAAGAAAGATAAAAGCCCAGAGGCAAAGGGTAATCAGGATAATTTAATATATGGAAAACTGGTAAGAAACAAGCTAAGCTAAGCAGGCATTCATAACTGAGAATAAGCTTCTGTGTGTGATTTGTCTGGGAGCTGGGTGGCAGGCCTCTCAAAAAGCCAAAAGAATAAAACCTCACACAACAGTAGTAGGTATCATGCTCCAAATGAGTCCTTAGGTATAGAGAAAGGAAAATGTTCATGTGTTCTGAAGGAATCCCCAAGGCATGACTCTCCAGAAAGACTGGGGGTTCTCTGAAGTTGGGCTCAACATGGTACATGCCAGCTCCTCTTTGCCCACTGGCTACAGTGTGATTCAGCTCCTTCCTGATTTCAGCCAGCCTTTTCTCTATGAGAATATGCCTTCCACAGTACTCCTACCCCTAATATATTTTTGCATATTTTGGGAGACTAGCTTTTCTATGGAAAACCTCTTGTATTAGTTATATTTTTGTTGCTGTGATAAAGTGCCATGGCCAACGCAACTTACAGAGAAAAAATGAGTTTATATGAGCTTATGGTACCAGATGATTGGAGTCTGTTATGGTGGGGAGGCATTTTATCAAGCAGTAGGCATAGCAGCTGGAATAGAAGCTGACCAAGGGAGGGGGGAGAGGAGGGGAAGGAGGAGGGGAAAGAGAGAGAGAGAGAGAGAGAGAGAGAGAGAGAGAACACTAAAATGGCAGGAAGCTTTAAAACTACAAGGCTGCTTTGGATATCCTCCAGCAGGGCCATACCTCCTCAAGACCTCCCCAAATAGTGCTGCCAACTGAGGACCAACCAAGTGCTGAAATATATGATCCTATGGGGACTTTCTTATTCAAGTCACCACACTTTTTCTACATTTTACATATCCTCAGTAGATTTGGATTTAGATTCTTCCCAACCTTAGCTATGAATAGATACTTCTAAAGCAAATACCCTAACAAAAGAAAGGAAGAAAGAAAATGCAAACGACTCAATCTCATTCTCAGCGCATTTTCTTCTGCTTCAAAAATACTGAACAACTTTTCTGATGTCCAGCGAACTGAGAAGTGGGGCTGAAGAGGAAAGGACAAGGAAGAGTTAAAGCAGAGACTACCATCTGAAAGTCAGAGCAGAATATGAAAAACCGATCCATAAAAATGTTTTTATACTTATTCCGAAATGACGAAGACTAAGGAGTTCTAAGTGTCTCGATTTGAAGCTGCAGTGGAGAATTGATGAAGTCATAGCCTCTACTTTTCTTTTCCTTACTACTTTCTTTTGCAAGAATAACACACAACTCCTTCAGTTCTGCAAGAACAAAATGTCTTTTTGGAAACGCCCCTTCCTTCAGTTCTTTGGGTTTTTTCTCGCAAAGGCACATGCTGCTTCACGTTTCTCGCCTGTAACACAGGAGCCATGGCACATTTGCATAAGCTACTCTCCTGTTTGCTGACAATGCCTGCAAGTTTACGTCCTACTTGTGAATGTCATGCTACAGTCATGGTGAAGTGAACTCACCACATTCTAACCACTGTGCTCGCCAGAAAGAGGCTCAGAGTCAAAGGACCCCTGAGAGCAAAACGAATAATGAGTGAGGCTTCTCTTGCAAATGGGCACATTTCAGGAGAAGGAAGGGAACACGAGGTTCCTCTGCACAATAATGGACATGCCTAGAAGGTGTAGGCCTCATTTATCAACTGGTGAGACCTGCAATCATGCTGACAGGTGAATCATCCTATTTGAGTTCAGATTGTGTTTTATGCATAGGAAAATTATTCTTACTTTTGGAAACTATCCATAAATGGTTAGATTTTTGTCAACTTGACACAAGGAGTCAATTGGAAAAAGATAACTCATTTTTTTTTTATTTAAAAAGGCCCCAAAAGACTGACCTGTAGATAAGTCTGAAATATTTTCTTGATTTATTTAATGATTGATATGGGAGTGCTCGGATCACTAGAGTGGGGCCATCCTGAGCAAGTGGGTTTGGGTGGTAGAAGAAAGCAAACTGATCAGCCATGAGAAGTGAGCTAGTATGCAGGGTTCCTCCACGGCCTCTGATTCCATTCCTGCCCTGATTTCCCCCAGCGATGAACTGTAATTGACATGTTAGATGGTCATTCCTTTTATCACACCAATATAAAGTAACCCAGGACAGGATCCTTTTATCACAAAGAGTTTAGTAAAGAAGGCTAACCACCATGTACCCTAGCTGGGAGGGAAACGCTCTTGGAGTTTGAGCGCCCCTAGCATTACATGCTATGTACCACTGCAACCTGTCTTCACACGATCCTCACACTTGACTGAAGACGTGGAGCAAAAACGGCATCTGACCAGTGTGGGAGGGCTTCACTTCACAATGTGTAAAAGAGATGGGAGGTTGCTACCTTTATTTGAGGGGACATCTGCAGGGAAGGATCAAGTCTCCAAAGAGTCTCAGAGGAGCCATGAGAAGGTAAGGCTAGCAACAGGAGAAGGAAGTATCCTTCAATAGAACTTCAAACAAGTCTAAATATAGAAAAAGGCTTCTCATAGTGGTGAAAATCATGGGCTACATTAACTTGCTCAAAATACCCACACTTTTCATTTCTTCACTGTTATACATACAGTTTTCTGTCTGGGTAGAATAAGACCTTGGACAGCTGTATTTACAGTTTGAATTTTTGGTCTGATGGAAGAAAAGGGACTTGGCTAGGAAAAGAGAACCAATATCAGTTTTTGTGAATCTAGAAAGTCTCTTGGTTCTTAAAATGACTATTATAAACCATACTTTTCAACAACAGTTTTAAAAAAAATAAATAAAATATTCTTAAAACGAGGATACAAAGGGGTGACTTGGGAACGGGGATAGATGTGGGCAGAGTTGGAGGGAGGAGCATGAATACATTCAAAACATGTACGGAACTCCCAAAGAACTAATGAAAATAAAGAAATGTACAATTGTGAAAGCTGGGCTTTCTTTTTCATCCCTTGACCACTGGAGTACAGGACTCAAACCTGACTAGACACTGGATATAGTTGTCACTTAGAAAACGTGATTTGAAAATTATTTCACAGGAAGGGTTTTGTAGCCTCAATCTTTTTTCCATTTGCCTTCTGTTAGAAACTCTACTAAATTATTCTATTATAGTGTTAATGTGCAAACTGTACTGTTATGTATAGGATAAATTATGGCTTTTAAAAATTAAAATGGTATGGTTTCCTTATTGCAAGTTTGTCATTACCAAAAAAATGTCTAAGTTCAATACCATAACACATTAGTTGAGTAACATACGTGGATAGTATCTTTAGTTGACTGGGTTTAAATTCACCAAAAGTGAATTTTCAGAGAACTCTTGGCAGCACCCCACAGAAATGACACAGGTTTTTGTTTGTTTGTTTGCTTGCTCTGTTGTTCTGTACAGCTAAATAAAGAGAGCCCCTTTTGGACAGGACCATATTAAGGGTCCAGTTAAGAGAGAAAGGAACACATGGAGCCATTGTTTGAGAGCAGTGGGTCCTGGTCTTCTGAGAATTTCTGTGCCCTAAACATAAATATGAAAATCAGCCCTGCTCTTCAGGGACCTCATTCTGTCTGACATGTCTGAATGACCTCATTCTGTCTGAATGTCCCCACCATGGTCACACTGATGTACGATGACTGTGAGTAGAAACTCCATCTGATGTATTTGGAGATGGGAGTGATTTGAAGTCATGAGGATGGGAAGAGGCAATGTGGATGTGACCCTATAAATACATTTTTGGCTTTAGAGGAGGAAGGGAGAGTCAAGTAACTAAGAGGAACGTCTCCTTGTATTATTGTGTGCACTGTCTTGGAGTACCCACTAGCAAGAGGCCCTCTGCAGAATCAACTATGGGATTTTAGTTCAAAGAGATGAATAAATGAAGACCAACCATTGTAAGATATTTGACCTGTGGCCTTCAGTTAAATCAAAAGAGACTAAGATTATTCCTGTTTTTAATGAAAGAAAGTCTTGTTACATGTGCACTGATTTCTGACTTTGAATTTATAGATTTGTGAAATTAAATAATCAAAATAAAATTTCTCTGGAAGCTAAGTACACAGTCTCTGTTGCTCTAACTTTCTCTGCTGTTCCTGTCTGAATAGATGTTTCTTCCCTTCTGTTCCTCCATTTCATATTCTCTTCAGCATAGAACATACTCTCTCACTATGTCTCATTTTTAGTATAGATTTCCATTAAAATTCCACTAAGATATATCTTTTAAAAATGATAAAAGCAAAGAAACATATCACTTTTCTTTTAATATGTTTTTAATAAAGGCGATTTCCTCTCTTCCTATTTTTAAGTAGAGAGCATTTCTAGGGAAACCAGAAAAGTCACAGATTTTAGTCTCTATTTGTGGTCCATCCTCCTTTAAATAGACTCGTAGTTCAAAGTCCTAAAACATTCCCAGTCATAGCTGTAACTCACCCTTCAGGTATGTAACCTGAATGAAACACACAAAACAGAATTCCTTGTGTGAGCCCAGCAACCATCTGGACATATCTGATCCCACTGCTTCACTGTATATTTACTATACTACTACAAGCGCATGACCCCAAGTACTGGCATTGTAAGAGACGATGTTTGCAGTATTAGAGTGTTGCTATGGCATCGGCAAATCACGCTCCCAGGGAATCTCTTGTTTACAAGGAATGTTTTCAAGAAGACAGAAAGGATTGATGGCTGCTGGTACCATGTTTACATGAACAATAAATGTAAATTTAGCATCAAGTATGAAAATTAATGAGAATATTTTTCCTGATGTGCAGTACCAGAACTGAATTTTACATAATCTCTGATAACATGCTGAATTTCTTAGTAGACTTCAGCACTCACATGGCAAAGCTTTGCATGCATTAAGAGTGGCCACAGAAAGGTGGGGAGGGGGAGTTACCTCTGAGCTGCAGTTTTTGCATTTCCAGCTATGGTCACATCAGTCTACTTTATTTTAAAGTGCAATACGTGTATATCATCGATGCAATACAGTAAATTATGCTGAGCTGTTCTAGTTAGTGATGCTATTGCTGGGATGACACACCATGATCAAATGCAACCTGGGATGGAAAGTAGTTATTAGTTTACATATCCGGAGTCATAGTCCACTGAGGGACGCCAAGGCAGGAACTCAAATTGGGCAGAGACCTGGAGGTAGGAGCTGATGCAGAGGCCATGAAGCTCCTTACTAGCCTGTATCTCATGGTTTACTCGGTCTGTTTTTTTTTATAGCAATTACCAGTCCAGGCGTGGGCCCCACCCACAGTAGGATGGCTCCTCCCACATTGATCACTAATTAAGAAAATACTCTAAAGGCTTGTCTACAGCTGGCTCTCATGAAGACATTTTCTCAACTGAGGGTCCCTCCTCACTGATGATTCTACCTTATGTCAAGTTGACATAATACTAGCCAGCATTTAAGTCAAAGGCATTTTCCATTCTTTTAAAGTGAAATTATCTCAAAGTATTCCTAGATCCCAAACAAATGGTGAAACATACTTTTGCATTCAGCATGTATGAACTTGGCTCATGACACAGATTTGCATAAGGCATTCTCTCCCACAGAGGCCAGGTTTTGTTTTCCTTCATTAGTTTATATGAATTCATATTCTAATGTCTCTGAGAAAGACTGTGTTCTCCAACCTTTGTTATATCAAAGTCATTTAAGATGAAACTCAAAGGATGCAACACATAAATCTTTGGCTAAATTTTTCTACCTTATGGAAAAAGAATAAGTAAACATTTAAATAAAGATGAAAATCAATGTTTTTTAAATGAGAAAAGTCTGGTTTTATTCCATCTGCATAAGATGCTGACTAAACACTGCAAGGAAAGGTCATAAAGTAATTTTGTGTGTGCATCTAGGTTTCCTGCAGCCACTGTATGGTATTTCAAGTCTGGTAGCTAAAATAATATACCCCGATTACAGTTCTGGAAATGAGAAATCCAAAGGCAGCACAAAGGGGTCAAACCAGATGTCAGTTCCTCCCAAGACGTTCGGGGAGCATACTTTCCTAACATTTTCCCGCTGCCTGTGGCTGTGGGCACCTCTTGACATGGAGCCGCATCACTTGGATCTCTGCCTCTGCGGTCACGGTCACACTGATATGACAACTGACCCTTGAAATTTTTTCTCTGCCCTCCATACATGCACACCACAGCACAGCATGCATAGTGTACACGTACAATCCCCCAAGCACTGGAGAGATGGCTCAGTGGTGAAAAGCACTGAAGGCCCTTTCAGAGGCTCCAGGATCAATTCCCAGCCCCCACACAGCAGTTTATACTTGTCTGTAACTCTAGTTCCAGGGGAACTGATGCCCTCACACAAACATGCAGGCAAAACACCAATGCTCATAAAAATAAAATAAATAAATTATAATCCCCCAGTCACATCTAAAATAAATGAATGTGATAAAAAATTTAAAAATATTTTAAAACATAACTTGGAGAGTAATTGATGACTACAGTTGATGTCAAACTCAGGATACACATAGGAAGCAAACACACATGAACATACATGGATATGTGCATATACATACCCTACCCAACTGCTATATCTGCCAGACCTAGGCAGGCATATTTCTATAACATTGTGCTTAACTATTTTATTATTATTATTATTGCTTGCAGAATCTCTTTTCAATCTTCACTCACTCATTTAAATTTTTGCTGTATAATCTGTCAGGTTTTTCCTCTTGGTTCTACCTTTACTTTTCACCCACTGGCTAATTTGTCAAGCGATCTCCCTTCATATCAAGTAAAGTAAGTCCGGTCATGATAGCTCTTTTCCAATAGCCAAAATGATTGCACTTATATTAAGGGTGGAAATCTCAACACCTATAAACTAATACACTTTGAAAATGTATCCAGAAGGAAAAAAACAAACAAACACATGATTTTATGATCTAGGACAAGTGATTATACCTGCTTTCAAGACCTGGGTTTCTCATCTTTAATATGAGAAGAGCCATTCCTGTTCTGTGCATTTGTTTTGAAGATCAATGAATGTAAAGTACCTAGACAATCTTGGTACTTAGCTGGAACTCACTCAACACAGTTATCACTACTATGAAAGGGAAGCAAGAAATTACTGGGATGTAACACATCTTCTTTGCAATGTTATAAAATTTGAATGGAGCATAATTGTGCGTGTTCTTATTTACTGGCTCTTTCACAAGAGTCTTTTTGCTGTTGTTTCTTGGCTTATGCAGCAGCTACCTTCCCACTGTGCGAAGCAGAACACAGCATCGGTGACACTGTCCTTGACCCAGAACTCTAACCAGTGGCCCATTTCGTTCACCCGTTTAATAAATATTTTCTTAATCTGCTGTGTCACCTGTGGGGGCAGGCTTCAACAAATAATTTCAGTGTAACATAGCAAAAAGGACAATGACTCCTTTTCTTAATCCCTCATATCAGATTGCCCAGGGGAGTTTTCTTGACAGCTCTTACCATCAACTGCCTCTTTACTGCTAACAGATAGTTTTACTGGCATAAAGGGCAACATTTACAGAGGTAAGTTGATCATGATGTGTTTATCCATCCCATCCTGAACTATGTATGTATTAAGCCATTAATTCTACTACCGTATTTCCTACTGGGCATCTTTCTAGACAGTCAATCAACAGGTATGTACTGGCTGGACATCCATTACCATTCACTGAAGAAATATGCGTGAAGTCAGTCATACAGTGCGGCGATCACATGACATGAATAACACATCTCCCTCATTCAGAGTTCAGGGTCTTCAGAAAACTAGACAGATGCCTAAAGAAATGACCTTTTAAATTCTTGTCCACAGCCTCTTCTATTGAATGAATGCTCATGTAGAAGTCATTAATGCCAACTTCTGTTAATATATTATTTCAATTAACTTTTACCAGTAACCCTGGGCTTGCTGGATCTCCTTTCACAGGAAGGGCTGTGGACCCAGAGGCTGATACCCCACACTTGTCCTCCACACTGCAGGGGCTCCCTTACCATCAGTTCGGACACCACATCACTTTACTCCCAACCCAAACACAGCTCTCATGTGTGCTTAATTTTCAAAGACATAAATATGATCCTATTATTGTCCTGCTTAAAGTCATGCATGGAAAGTGGGAAAATGGGGAATGTAGATTATACTAAGCACATGACTTATAACTGTCTTTAACCCTTAGAAAGAAAACCTGTAATGAAATGAAACATGCAAAAAGGTGGGGAAAACAGCACAGGAAAAAAATCCCATCCCCTATTACAAATAACTGCAAATCAAGATCCCTGTAACTGAAAAAATGTTTTAAACATTTGATGGAAGAACACAGAGGAAAGATTGGTAAAATATTTTGGAACACTAGATTTTGTCTTGTGGAAGGAAAGTGGGGAGACAGGGTTTTGCTAAGCAGCCTCAGCAGCTCTGGTGATTTCCATGTAGCTGAGTCTGGCCTCCAATTTGTGGCCATCCTTCTGCCTCCCTCTCCCACATGCTGGGACTGCAAGCACTCACTAGCTCATCCAGCTTGAAGAATACTTTAAAAGTTTACAAAATTATTAAAACAACTTTTACAGAGAGGATGAATCCCTAAAGCATGCTGGCGATTTCCCCCTGCTCTCAAGGCAAGGTCAGTCTTCAGTCTCAATGTCCTTTGATAGCTCACTATAAACACATATTCTAGCCAAAATTGTTAACAATTTCTCTGGATCTCTTTCCTGAACCCTCCATTAGCTTTCATGTTTATGTACTCTTGTACCTGTTCCCTACATGGATATGTTCCTCATGTTTCCTATGTAGAAACAGAAGTCTCTAGACCTTTCTATCATCACCCCTGCCTGCCGTGCGTGTGTGTGTGTGTGTGTGTACATGCACNGAGGGACAGAGACACAGAGAAGTTTTAGTGGTTTCTGCTTAATAGAATATTAAGTGCATTCCATCTTGATTTTACAGCCATCACAGTCCTCAATCCTACCATGTTCCTGATACTTTAGTGACCTGAAATTCAAATCGAGAGCAGGCTAGAACTGTGATGAACTGCTGTGACTTCAATTATTCACCTTCTACTGAGAGCACTTGGAAAATTTAAGGTACGATGTTTTAATTTGAACTCTTTAAAAAAATACTTTTGATTTCTGTATTTCATGTGCTAAGGAGTAACTGATCCACTGCCTGAGATCAGACTCCTTTGAAGCAGAGCCTGGGGCACAGACTGAGGTACGCAGGATGAGTAATGGGCATGTGCTTGGTTGAAAAAAAGAGAGAGAAGCAAGATAGACAGGGCAAGCAGTTGAGGAAAGACATGGTCTAGGCTGGAGTCTGGATTCCACTTGATCTCATAGGGAGTGCTGGAATAGCTGTGTCTTGAAGAAAGAGGATCAGTCTTTGTTCCTCATCCCTTTACGGTAGCAGGCTGCTAAGGCTGGAAAACAGGAACAGGGATCAAGTCCCTAGGCTGAGATAGAGAGATTTCTCTGCTGAGATTCTCAGTCTTGAACACTTAGAGAAAAAAGGTGCATTATAAACTATGTCAAAAGAATCTGGCCAGAAGATCAAAGGGAGCTAGAGTCACACAAGAGTTCAACCTTCAGTTGACAGTATAATTGGCACTTTAGGATTAATATAGACCAGGAAAGAAAACTTTCTCTCTCTCTCTCTCTCTCTCTCTCTCTCTCTCACAAAAATCACTGAATTTGTAACTTAGGTTTCTAGCTCAACCAGAAGTGGCTTCCAATAGTCTGAACAATGACACCAACTGGAGAATTTCTGAAAGCCCGATTTTGTCATTAGGTGACCTTGTCATCGGGGGACAAGGGTGTGTCTTAGACCCTGCTCTAAGGAATATGTTATCTTATCAAAGCCTTCTGTGTGACTCAAACTGATAGGAGGAGGGCACCTTGACTTTGACAGGATGAGTGTGGCGCATCAGAGAGCAGCAGGGTTAGTCTTAGAGAAGCAAGTCCACATCAGGTTAGCCTTCTATTATCCTAGGTCAGAAATCAAGTTCAAGATGAACTACACACTCCCTATACCATACAAAGTCTTCTCAAAAAGATGCCATGCCAGTTTCACACCAAGCCTTTCACATGGAAGTTATCTGGGCCTCTGAGCATTGTGTCATGGACCACAGTACTTGTTTTTAACCCTCTGCAAATACTTATTAGATGGATTAGGTTCAAAGGTGTACACTGAGTTGACATGAAAAATGGAAATAAAACTCCATGTAGGAACTCAATATTTAAACTGATGGAGAGGACATGGTAATTGGAGCAGAAATAATGGAATTCCAGTTTGGAATATGACTACTTATCCCCTTCAGCTGTATTTATAGTTTATGTAACCTAAACATGAACAAATCACTTGGCCAAGGCCACAACGTATTGGAAGACCCCAGATCATAGAATTCCATCCTGGTACATGACATAAATTTTTCCCAGGTACAGTTAAAAAAATAATGTTTACATCTGGTTTGGAAAATGAGAAAAGTACAAATATTACCCAAGTGCCCTGTAAATACTGTAGAATCAAAATTGGGCATCCACAGGAAGAGGGGATGTGAAGTTAAATGGACCTACATCCACAGAAGGGGTGAAGTGTGGGTAAAAATGGATGGAATAGTGACATTCTGGTAATGCTGTTGGGGTAGGGAGCAAATGAAGAGCCATGGAAATGCCAATTCCACACCCTTGCATTAATTATGCCCCAATGCCTAATACACTATCCACCCTTAAATGTTTTTCTAAATCACAGTGTTTGATCTTGCCCTTTGTTTTGCCCTCTTTTCACTTTTAGGATCTTGAACTTAATAAAGACTTTTACCTCCATATTACCATCCCAATAGGAAGAATAACAGTAATGTCCAATGTCTGTCTGATGCAGCCTCCTTGAACTCAGTGTCTTTTTTCATTTTTATTTATTTTTTAATATGCCTTCCCCAAGTGTTCTCCAAGTGGGAAAAGCTACCAAGTAGCCAGTGTGGCAGGGTTCCACAGATCGGGGTGAAAGGAGACCCACATAAGGATTCCTGTGGAAGGCAGATGTTATTTGAACATTTCAAAGTCTCTGATGTTCTTTGCCTGCTCTCATCTTAAGGCCTGTTCCCAGTTTCCAGCTCCTAGACAGTGCAGACCCAAGAGGCTACCTTCTTCTTCTTGCTATGGCTAGACTCCTCATTCCTGTCCCTCACTTATCCTTCTCTTCCAGTCTATGCCTGTTGGGTTGGCTCTACCCCAGTCTCCTGTGTTTGAGTTTCTCTGTGCTGTTTTTCAATCTCTTGTGGTTTTCCTCCTCCTGGCTTCTGGTTCTGTGTGAAAGATGAGGCTGTTTCTCACAAATGTAGCCACTTATGAAATTCAGGTCCGCAGACGTGCTTGGCTTCAGGTTTGTAAGGATCACCACATCAAGAGGCTCATCAGTTATACTTCCTGAGGATTGAGGGATGGTCTCAGAGATGTTCCACTGCACATATGTGTAGTCACTCATAATGTCACGATGGCCTTTCCATTATAAAACACAGAAAAGTTAAGGAAATACCAAATACAGCTCATTCAACTACGGGGAAATCCTTTCCCTTTCTACGAAGGATGAAATGATTCAGCAATTCCTACTTCTGAGTGGAAAGGCCTCCAAGGTTTGGTAGGTTCTACATTTTTAATATTTTAGTTCAATCCCACGAGGAAAGGAATCAGAAACATTTGTCACAGATGTGCATCTAGTGACTAGGGGAACACCAGCCCTATGAAGACCAAAATGTCTTAGCATATTTATTGGAACTTTTGAGGATAAATATTTTTCGGAACTCAATTGGGTCACACAGGTCCACCATGAAACCAATTTATGCTATGTAAGCTTCTGGGGTAGAAAGAAGTTATGTGAAGATAATATGAAGATGGTGGGAAGTGGAGGAGGTGAGAGATAAAGGACCAGCCAGGAAAGGGGACTTATTTTACATGTTTCTACCTCTTTTCTAGTTGCCCACACTTTCCAGGAAGCAAAGTAGGGAAATTTTGGGAAGAAGAACAATGATGCACTTAGGTTTGGAGAGTGGCTGTGGTTACCAACACCTGACTATACTGTACCACAAAATCAGGGAAGATAGTGCCGCTATCTTCCTTGATACAGCACTTCAGCACTTGCTGTAGGAAAATAGTCTTTTATCCTGTCACTTGTATTATTTTTAATAAAACGATGATTAGCCAGTAGCCAGGCAGGAAGTATAGGCGTGGCGACCAGGCAACAAATAGAGGCAGGGCAATGAGAAGAGGAAAATTCTGGGAAAGGAAGGCTCAGTCTGTAGCCCTCACCTAGACAGAGTGATGTCTGAAGCAAGATGTGACTGCCTCACTGAAAAAGGTTTCAAGCCACGTGGCTAACTCAGACAAGACTTATGGGCCAATGACAGAAACCTCTGTCAACAGAATGGATCTTAAGTCATAAATGGTGCCCAACATGTGGACAACTGCATCCACATAAAACCTGAAAGAACTTGGGAAGTAATTCTAGACACAAAATAACGGTGTTAAGCATGGCTTCTTGATGGCAGCACTTTCTTGGGTTTTGCTTTGCTTGCTGGAGGCAAGCACATCTCATTCAAGAGAGGCTTCCTGACTCAGCTTTAGCTGCAAAACCTTGCAGCTCTTTTAAGA
>LOEQ01000045.1:649607-665147 GCA_001685075.1 Bramus lutescens | reverse complement strand
CTTTAGGTCCCCATAAGATTATCAGCACCCCCAATCAGCAGGAAGTAGCCTGAAGAACTATGCCCACATTCCCAAAAAATGGACTATAGATATTTTCTTCTGTTTAGAATGCTGGTGACAAGTTGTTATGGATAATGGTCAGAAGAAAAGCTAAACAAAGGATATTAGATTCAGAGTTCTTGTTTAAAAGAGGGGGGAGTACTGTAGGACAATAATCTTTTATCCTGTCACTTGTATTATTTTTAAAAAATATGCTGAATTGTCAGTAGTGAGGCAGGTAGTAGAGGCGGGCCAATGAGAATACCAGGAAGAGGGAAGCACACCCAGCCACAGAGGAAGGAAGATGTGATTGCCTCGCCAAAAAAGGTACCCAGCCACGTGGCTAACAGACAAGAATTATAGGCTAATATAAGTTATAAAAGTTAATAAGAAGTCTGAGATAGTAGGCCAATAAGTTTATAATTAATGCAGACCTCTGTGTGTTTTGTAGGACTTAACAACTGTGGGAACCAGGCAGGACAGAGACCTCAGTCAACAGAAGATGTCAGGGTTAGAATGTGAGCAGCTGACTGATAAATACCTCTTTTGAAATACTTCATGCTTCTCTTCAAAGTTCTCAGGGCCAAACCCAATTCACAGCTGTCCCGTTTCAAGATCCCTGATGAAACCAGAGTTTGTCTGCCACGACTGCAATGCAGACAACTGTCCTGCTTGGCTTACACATCGGTTCAGACATTACATGCAATGATGGGGGCATGCTTACTGAAAGGGGAAGAACAAGGAGCATTTGAAGGTCACTAGTCACAGGTCAAGAACAGGTCTGGGCTGTGTCCTGTGAGCACCAAGGAGGATGTGAGCTCTTTTGATAACACTCTTCTTCACAGAAAGGGAAACAGTCCCTTCATGAAGGACTCCCTCCTTGGACACAGACTAGTTTGCTAGTAAAAACTGTGCCTTGCCAATATCCATCAATTATCTTCAAAATTAAATTATAGAGGCTAGTCCATTTAAAAAATGCACAGAAATAGTTATACACACAATTATTTAACTGTAAAAAAGAATTCACTTCATTAGAGAGGAAGGGATCTAGGCAACCCCATCAGTACCCTTCTGTGTCTTCAGAAGTGGCCCAGCGGGACAGAAGAGCAGTGCTATGCATTCAAACCAATAATTAAGTTTTGATCAGCAGAATTTCAGTTAGGAAAGTGTTCAGTAAAGCTTTCCTTTGACAAGAAAAATAGTAAAATCTTCATTGATGAAATATATTTACACATTTAACAAAAAAGCTGTATTCATTCATCCAGTGGGTGAAAAATATTAAATAGTTAGGTTACTATAAATTCCCTGGGTTTAGGGACTGTAATAAAATAAAAGTAACAGTTCAAGTTTTATGAAACTGATAGTCCCCTTATAATACGACTAAACAGCTATCGAAAGGTTAAAAAAAAAGCCTGCTGAAGTGGTATAATTTTTAAATGGTACTTTCTGTTTCATTTTTAATTTCAATAAAACGGAGTAGGTGATCTTAAATTATGGGGGCAGGGATCTACGACTGAAACATGAATTGGATCATGTGAAGCGGATGAACTTAATAAATGCTCATGGACCAGCTGAGTGAAATGTTTAAATCGCAGTGAAAAATGAAAGGTACAGGTATCCACAGTAACAGCAGGTGTTTTGCCGCAGTGTCAAGAAAGAAAAAGTGCACAAGCGAGGTGAGGGGAAACAAACGCAAACATTTGGAAACTCTTTGTGGCGGTCACAGAAAACTTAGGATGTCCTCTTCCCCTGCATAAAACACAGCCTACCACAACAGTGATATTAGCATGCCTTTTAGCTAAAAACTACTGACTCCCTCCGTGCGCTCTGCCAACGTAACCTGAGCACAAGATGATGATATGGGAGTGATGTAATGTCAGGAAAGTCAAAATTTCACTTTCTGATCCATCACTGTAGTTGCACTCATACAAAAACAAACAAACAAATTATCACGCTCAAGTCAAAGGAGACAAGACTGAGATCAATATCTTCAGTCAGACAGATGTCAAAAATGACCAAGGGTGTGGACATTTTCTCTCTACAGCAAGGTCCTCAGGTGGATATTGTGTTTTGTTCTTCTAATTATAATCGAGGCTGTATATCAATGAGTATCAACCTATTGGTCACGGTCCATGGCGGGGGACTGGGGTGGTGGTCAAAGGATCCTTTCACAGGGATCACATAAGACCACTGGAAAACATAGATATTTGCATTACAATTCACCACAGTAGTAAAATTACAGTCATGAGGCAGATCAAAAATAATTTCATGGTTGGGGGTCACCACCACATGAGGAACTGTACTGAAGGGTCACAGCATTAGGAAGGCTGAGAACCACACAGTTAAGCTCAGGGCAGTTCAGTGGAATAGGAAGAGATACGTTGAGACAATCAGGGCAGTCTGCATTAGTTGTTTTGTTCTGTGAGTCCAAGAGAATGGCCTACATTGACATCTCCTCCCATTTCCTAATGTGGCTATGTTCCATTACTGCATTACTTACCTACTGATCTAGTCTTTTATCTCTGTTAAAATATTCATTTATTTAGCTTATGTGAACATATGTACCATGGAATGTACACAAGTCCCTTTACCTGCTGAGCCATCTAACTAGCCTGCCAGCTCTTTTTTTTTTTTACATTAAAGTTTGTAAAGGCCAGGTAGCATTAAAAATAATGGATACTAGTACACGGAACACATTTCAGTGTATGAGAGTAAAAACGGGCTCAGGAGTCAGGAGAGAGCTGTTATACTGTGGTCAGGTTGAGTGGGGTGATGGCTGTACTGTTGGACTGTCTCAAGATATGAAGAAAAAGAAGCACTGTCAATAATATATATTATTATACTACTATATCTATCTAAGCATGAATACATATGCATGGCATATGTGTTTATGTTTGTGTGGTGGCCACAGGATAAGAGATTGTGTGTGTCTTCATCTTGTCCATCTTTTCTTTCTGAGAAAGGCAGGGGACTTCTCACTGGCATGATCTGGGAACAGCAAGGCTTTTCCTGTTTCTGCCTCTCCAGTATTGGGATTACAAGAGCCTGCCATCACATCTAGCTCTTTTAAAACATTGAATCTGAGGACCAAACTCATCTAGCTCTTTTAAAACATTGAATCTGAGGACCAAACTCATATGGTAGGCACTAGCTGACTTATTTGTTTCCCCAGCCTTGAAGGAGGACTTTGGAAAGATACTTCGTCTTACGGAATGCTATTGCTATCAACAGGGTAGTAGAGAGAGGATAGCAATTTTACAGATCCCAAAACTACGAAATACTGGTTAAATGATTAGCCATGTACTAAGGAGGAAACAAATTTCATCCACTGAAAATGGCAAGAGAAAGAATATGGGATGGTACCTACGATGTGAGTGCCTGGAGGTGACAACAGACATCTTATTCGTGTTTGTGGTCCCGAACATAGCTACACTTCATGACATTGCAAATACATAACCAAAGACAATTCTGAACTAAATATGAAACCAAGCCCATAAGAGGCAAAAACAGACAGATCAAAAATTACAAAGGATGCCAGGAAAGAGAACGCTAGACTTCAAAGATGCAGAGAGAGCAATTTGCCAGTGTTTTCTCTAGCTTATTATCATATTTGTGCTGGGAGGTGCATCTTGTTTCTGGGGTTGGTGCTTCATACTCCTCCCTGTTACTTTGGATCAGTCCTGCTTTTTCTTCCTGCTCTCTAAATAGGCCTGCTCACTTGATCTCCAGATTTAGATCTCGATGACTGATAGATTCTCTTTGGGAGAAGATAGAGACAGAAACACTAAGTCATTTAAGTCACTTCTTATTACAGCTGAACTAACTGGCATCTCACGGGGCATCTTGAAACCAGTATCTCTTATTCTTCTCTCATTCTGCTTGCTGCACAAGTATTCATTAGGACACCCTTTATGAAGAACAGCTGTTCTCAGGAATGGAAAAGACACAAATGTGAGACGAGCCAGGGATCTGGCACTTACCCAACACCGAATCTCCTATGACATTATCTATCATGGTTATAAAATGCCGATATGAAAACAATGTTTTTTTTTAAATCAATTTTGAGATCATTATTTATTTAAAACTAATACACTCAGGAAATAAGCCTAGCATGATGAAGACATTACTGCAAACTTATTTCATGAAGTCTGTATTAGATAAACAATAACAGAAAGTCATCTGTCAAAATTAAGTCAGCATTGTTGATTGGAAATAAGTATGTGACCTGTGACAATAGATTAGAGGGAACATGTTCCTGGTTATTGTCTAGTATTTACCTGCTCTGGTACAACAAGAAAACAAACAAATAACACAGACCCGAACAACAAAAATCCTGTCATTTTTCTCTGCAATACATTTCCTGTATTTATTTAATATTTCACGGTAAAATATGAAACTGCTTCTTAAGTTTTTTGAAACAATCATTTAAGGAAAAACTACATTTGGGGTTTGTGAAAATTTAACATTGATTCCAAAACCGTATGCTCTTTATCAACAAACAGGAACTATAGATTAGATGTTTCCCTTAAAAATAAGCCCTAGACATCATTAGACTGAAAAGATTCCTATCAAAACATCCGGTAAACAGCAGCCAGAGAGTGACAGGTGTATTTTCCTGACTTTTTTTTTCAACCTGCTATATATCTTCGAAGAGATACATGTATTTATTTTTCAGGAAATTTAAAATACTAATGCACATCATGCATTTCCTTATGACTGTTGTGACAATCATCTTGTAGTCACTCTTCAAAGAATTGTGTCTGAATTTTTTGAATAGTGACTTTAAACCAGACTTTTTAAAAAGCAGTTCTCTTCACAGCAAATTTAAAAATATTCTCCACAGTTGCTTCTGCCAACTGGCTTAAATGATGTATCCCAAATCGTTTGTGTGGCTATGTAAGCTTTCCTCACTTTTTTTTTTGACACATTTTAGTTTTATTAAAAAACAAAGTAGAGTTTTTGCAACTTCTGGGGACATGGCCCCACTCAATGAAAATGTCTGAGGAGTTCTGATATCAGAGACTGACAAGGAATGATAAATTTATTTTACAAACCAAGACAATTTAGAGCCTATTGTGGCTTAGGAAATGACAGTGCCATTATACACTTAAAGGAATACTGAAGCAAACTGAAACATCTCTAGGATTCCCTAAGGAACATCCATCAATAAAAAGCTTGGCACATTTACTGAATTTTTTTCATCATCCATTTGAAACAAAATGCACCACATAAATTGAATAGTTAACTGTGTTCTTGTCTTTGTTCTTTATGGGACGTTGTATATTGGCAATGAGTAATACTATTATCTAAGTCATTTAACAATAAAACATCACAAAATGGGAACAACGTCTGTGTATCAGACAGTCCCAACTAGTAATGAGAAGGGTATAGAGAAGTAAACATTAAATATATGATATGGGATATAAATTTGTGCAATTCTTATTTAGAGGATTTGGACTATATTTTAAAATAGACACATATGACGATTAAATAGTACTGATTCTAGGAATTCCTCCTACTGTAGAGTTCAACTAATGACTGTTGAATTTTTTCTATAACTACTAGAAATTCAAACAACATAAATTGCCACCACCAAGAAAGAAATTTAGATAGATTCAAAGGTTCATGTATATTTTTGAATATGAAGTATACCCCAGATACAGTTTAAGTTAAAAGCTGCAAGCTTTAGATCATTGTTTGAGCATGAAAGAAAATATAAAACATCTTCTATCTAAAGATTTATACAGAAATATCAATAGCTCTGTGGGGCTCTGGAGGCAAGGGTACTTGTGGTACAAGCCTGATGACTGGAGTTAGATGGGTGGAACCCAAGAAAAGGTAGTAGAAGGGAACTGAGTACACAAAGTTGTTCTTTGATCTGGACACATGTGACGTATCATGTGTGTGTGCACACACATATGTGGGGGCCAGCCATGATAAGCTAAGTCTGGGCAGGTCACCCAAAGGAAGTTCTTAACTTTCAACCATTATCACCTGCCAGAGTAGAACTCAGCCCTCGATAAATTTAGGCCTGAGTCTCAGTAGTTTACCCAGAAGCAATACCTGGTAGCAGGAAAAAACCACAAGCTGAGATAACCGGACCACTGCCCAGGAGCAGACCATTCAAAGGAAATGTCTAACATTCCAACTGCTGTAGAAAGAATCACCTGCCAGCACACCTCACAAGGACAACCCTAGACAAATGTCAGCCAATCAGGGGTCCTGAACCTCAGAGACCCTCTCACCCTCAATTTTACTACTTTAAAAACCCAATTCTAATTGAGCTCGGGGCTCTCGGGTTATTCATATACACCTGGACATGCAGAGAGACCGAGTTTGCAAACTTGATTAAAATAAAGGCTCTTTGCTTTTAAAAATGGGACTTGGTTTCCTTGTTGGCCTTTAGGGGATTTTGAAGATTGGGTCATAACAACATACATGGACATTAAGCATGCACAATAATAACAACATTAATAACAAACACTAGCCAGATCTTGAAAGATATCCACACAATAGTTAAATACATAAAAAATGCAAAGTATTAACAAAGCAAACTTGGAAAAATTTCTGTCTATAATACAACAGTAGATTGGTGACTTGATTTACAAAGTCAAAACCCAATCTGTATTTATTTTAAATAAGAATACATGTGGCTCATAGAGTTGATGAACCAATTCCATGTTATAAGAATTTCATGAAATACTACTTCATGAATGGACTGTGCTAAAAAAAAATGGAAAAGAAAAAGAATGGACTGCACTGAGTTGGGGAGTCACTGAAAGAAGGATCTTTTCCCTGAGATCCTTGTTAGAGACACAGCCTCTTCTCCCACCATGTATGCAGAAGTCATGCTTTCCTTTCTATGACACATTTCCTGGGCCTTGGTATCTGATTTAGTGCCCGAGAGACAGCACACAAGCAATACTTTCTGAATGAATGACCAGATCACTAGTAAACAGCGGATGAAATCACTGTATGTAGGGCATTAAGTAAGGAAGGAGGATCAACTCAAGGAATGGCAATTGTTATGATGATGTGAAAATGGTGTTAAAGGAATCGCACACCAGGAAAGTGGTGTCTGCCCACAGTGTTATAAGAATGTCACTCAGAGAATGCCCAAATTAATGAGACAATGTCTCATCCTGCAGGCTTCACATGCTCTGCATCCACTTTTAGCTTTCTACTAAGCTTCTCCTTTGCTACATACAGTCCTTCTACAGAGACAGGTTAACACAAAACTACAGTTATTTCAAACCATCTCTCTTAGTGACTAAACTTGCCAGAAGAGTAATAACTGCATAAGGCAGAGTGGGTTCTTCTGCAGGATTCCGAATGGAGGGGACAGTTTTCAGTGGGAGTGAGGGAAAGCCCATCCCAGGTGGGTTTTCTCGGGGTAAACAGAGGAAAATTGGAAATGCACAAGACTCGGTGTCTTCCTCGAATAGAGGCAGGCTGGGAAGTTAAGGACACAGATGCAAAGTCAGGTGCTATAAACAGCTGCAGCAGCCAGCACCCTGAGCACCGCCTTCGAGCCAACCACAGTGAAGGCACCCGCATATGCAAACTTATCCAGAGACCACGCATCCTAAAAGGACAACAGGAGTTTTCCCAGGGGGTCAGCCGTATTCATTCTGCAAACTTCTGCCACTGTCAGGGCTGCACAAATGCTAAGAGGATCCTTTTATCACCCACATGTCTGCATTTCTGTAAACAATGGGAATATGTACGATGAGTTTTCACAGACTTTTGTGAAAAGGTAGAAATCATGATCTCTTAGTAAATTCAGCCAGAGCTTTGAAATATAGAATAGGACATGTAAAAAGCAGGAAGATCCTAAAATGGAGCTCGGCCAATTTAAGTGTAAGATAACAAACCAACAACTATTCAGATATTGAGAAAAATATTTTCTCTGTCTTTAAAATGGAAGTACACTAAATATTACACATGTTCCAGTATGTGTCATCTTTTTCTGTATCATGCTCTGAAGCTAAAAAGAATTTTTTGATAAATTACAATTTCGCCATGAGTTTTGCAAATGTAAAAGTAGTCATATACTTTATGTAAAATAAAAAAAAGCACAGCAAAGGCATTTTCTGTTCTGAAATAATTTTAAATATATAAGACAAACTCAAAATACATCATTTATTATCTTTTCCTCCAATCAATCACTCATCATGGTCACTGCTCATTCAAGAAAGATTCAATTAACTTTCTACTCTAATGCCGTTTATTAAATCAGAGATAATCTTCAAAGTAATCCACATTTCATTAAAATCTGAATAGAATCCATAATTTCAGACACTAAACTGATAGGGGATAAAGAATATTTTGTTTGTCTATAATAGAGCAATAACCATAAACCAGTACTCTATAATACTCTGCAAATGTGTCTTGATGAGACCAAAATGGGATTTTAATTTCTTTCCCTACAATAGGATAAATATAGAAAGGTTGGCAAAGAGAGCATTGCTATAATATTGCAGTGTGAAGTATATAATCCCTTTAAGGCAGGGATTCACTCTAAAGACCCATTTTTAATTGCTAGGAATAAAACACGAGCTTTTCTGTGACTTAGCATCTGCCTTCTCAAACAAAGGATTAAATCTAGGCATCTATTCTGCCACTGTATTGATAACAGAGTCAGGAGTTCAGGAGTTATGTTTCAGTGAAAGATGTTTCAGTGGTTAAAGGCACTTGCTACTCTTGTAGATGTCCCAGGTTTGGTTCTCAGTACACATGCAGATGCTCACCAACATCTGGGACTATAGTTTCAGTGGATCTGATGCCTTCTTCTGGCCTCACTGAGCACCAAACATGTATGTGGTGCACATATATATANTATATATATATATATACACATGTAGGCAAATGCTCATATACATAAAATAAGATTTAAATCCTTAAGGGTTGGAAAGATGGCTCAGAGGTTAAGCTTATACAAGCATTCACACCAAGTAGCCAGTTAAGTCCAACTCCAAGGCATGTGACACTTTGTTTTGGACCCTGCAGGGACTTGCACTCATATCCAAATACACATACACACACACACAAACACACACACACTAAATATTTAAAAATAATTTATATTATATATTATGTATGTTTCTATGTTTAAGTATATGTATATATACACACATATGTTCTAACAGATATACATACACACTTCTGTGTATGAGTGACTATGTGTCTGTGTATGTACATATCTGTTTCTTGGAAAGAGTATGTCTTTGGTATTTTTTCGAAACCTCTTTACCTCATAACCAAGTTAATGCTTCATAGATTTTACTTCATACACTACTGCATGACACAATTCAGTTGGATTTCTGATCTGAAACAAGGATTCTCTTCCCTTCACTTTCCAGTGATCCTTGCTGGAGAGACAGCAACATTCACCTCTCTACTAACAGCTTTCGGAGTACAATCCAGGTTTTTGCCTCTCTGCTCTTCATAACTCTGAAAAGCTTTGCTCACTGACCAATCCTAAAGTCACTTCCACGTTGACCAGTATTTTAGAGTTGGATTCTATTTCTAGGAGTCAAAAACCTTTCCTTGATGGGCTTAGTGGCACACACCTTTAAGCCCAGCACGTAGGAGACAGAGGCAGGCAGAACTCTGTGAGTTTAAGGCGAGCTCAATCTCCTTAGTGAGTTCCAGGACAGCCCGAGCTACATAGTGAGACCTGTCTTGAAAATAAACACAAGAACCAACGAATAAATAAGCTAAACACATTCCTTATTAATTAGTCAGCTTGTTACCATGACTATGACTGATTTGTTGGGAAAAGGAACATAAACGTTATCTTATTTCTGAAACGGTGATATCATAACAAGTCCTGTAAAGCTACTCTCCAGATGTTGGCCTGGTTTGGCTCTCTGAGATGCAAGGGGGATTTCCTGGCTTTCTTGAGCCCCCAGAGGCTACCTGAATTCCTAGGCCCAAGTTTCTTTCTGCTTCAAAGCACATCATCATTCCAGTTTCTGTTTCTGTCAGTGGGTTCCTTCGATGACTTTGATTCTCTACTTATGAAGGATTTACAATAACATTGAGCATGCCTGAAGAAACCAAACGTAATTTTCCTTTAATGACATCCACAATGGTCAATGCCCAATTTGCTACAGTAGATCACATATACATGGAATTAGAATGTCAATCATGAGAAACTTAATCAACATTATCCAGTATGAGTTAATGTTAACTGTTACGGTTTTGACTGACACCTTCAAAAAGGATCACAGGAGGGGAAATTTTTTGTCATTTTTGCCCTGTCATAAGTACCTATGCCAGTTGTAAAGTTATTTCTGTCTTATTAGTCATTCAAGGCAATTTTCCTAGAATTGAATTTAGACTCCGGCTGCTGGTATTATTTGAAGTGTTCCATGTTAAAATTCTCTCCAATGAAAAAATGGCACCCTTAGTTTCATGGCGACACTAGTCTCCAGATTGTTCTTTAATTACTAGAGAGGAGCGAGTGTTAGAATGGGCCACTGTGATTGTACTGGCCTGGTTGACATGAAGGTGGACACTGAAGATATATAGCATTTGAACTAATAATTGTGGCATGTCTTACATAATAAATGTGTTTTGTGGAAAAGGTACAGGGAATTGATATTGAATCCCATAAGACCAATAACCTGGGTTACCAAGGGAAACCAAATAATCAGTGAACATTGGTCTCACCAGAGTAAGAAGGCACCAACTTAGGTCAGAAGTTCTGAAAAGTTAGCATAAAAACATTTTGTAAAAGAGAGGAAAAAGTGGACTATGCCTATTTTATTGTGTCTACATTAAAGCTTACTTCTTATAAATATTATTTTTATTTTTTAATGTAAATCCCATCAGCACAAACAGATTTCCAGTGGCCAACAATTCAGAGGGCAAGTGAGCCAGAAGCAATTTATGATCATTCTATACTCAAATATTATTTCTTTTTGCTCATTAACAGCATATTGAGTCTCAGCTAATGCTGTCCCTGTAGTAGCTTCCTTCACAATTTTAAGGTGCATTTAGCAGATTTTATCGTAAAACTTAAGTGAAGATATTCATTAGTGTTTTGAATAAAACACATTTGTATATAAAATCATTATTATCAATTTTAGAAATAGTTTATTATAACAATATAACATGGACAGGAAGACATGGCTCATCAGGTAAAAAGCATTTGTTGTGCAAACTCACAATCTGAGTTCAGTTCCAAGAAAGCCAGATGTATTGGCTCACAACAGTGAATGGCAACCGGCAACTATGCTACGGAAAGATGGGAATTAGAGACAGAAGGATTGGCCCAACGCTTCTGTATGCTTATAGCATCATAAACACGAGAGATCTTGCCTCAAAAAAGGTAGCAGAATTGTCATCTGATCTCCACACATGTGCTGTGGCGCATGTGAGCCTGCACACACACACACACACACACACACACACACACACACACACGACACAAACTAGAAATCCCTAAATTTTCTGCAAAATAATCCAGGTATATCTTTGGGTTATATATACTTCATAAATAACTTCTGAAATCTGAAAACTCCATGATTGTATTTTATCATGAAGAATGATTCTATTTTTCCATGAAACGCCTCACCTCCTGGTACCCATTCTTTCTGTGATGCCTTAGGGTTAACTGTCATTTTGATGGGATCTAGATTTACCCAGGAGATAAACCTCTGGGTACACCTGTGTGGAACTGGAATTAAAGTTAGCTTCTGACAGTATCTGTGAGGTATTGTTTTGGGTTAATTAATGTGGGAAGCCTGATTTTAACTGTGGGCAAGGCCACTCATGGGATCCTGCCTTATATATAAGATGGAGAATATGAGCTGAGCCCAAGGGTTCACTGTGCTCTGCTTCTGGACTGTGGAAGCAATGTGTGGAAGCTGCTTCCAGCATTTACTGGTTGACTTCTCTGCTATGGTGACCGTATCCTTGAACTGGGAGCTGAAAGAAGCCCTTTCTCCCAGTCGCTGTTTTTGTCAAGGTGCTGCTATCACAACATCAGGAACAATAAACTAAGATCCATCCTTCCTTCATTCCTTTCATTCTTCCTTCTTTCCTTCTTTAGGTCCTTCCTACCCCAGTCTCTTGTTCATGCTGAGTAACTAAGTCCTACATTTTCAATTTCCATCTTTTCCAAACATTAGGAAAATACCACATGAATATCAAAGACAATCCCTCTACAATATTATACAACCAAATTAAATAGGAAATTCATTCACTTAATTGCAACAGTCGAAATTCTGCCTACCTTAATTTTTCTATTTTCATATACCAAATTTAATCTAATGAAGAAGTCCTATTAGCTTTATTTCTTGTTTCCACTGCCATTGATTTAGTCCTGTTACCAACATGCTTAGCATTTAAAGATCGCAGTATCATTCCTAACATCTACCCTCTTAACAGAAGCTGACATTGTCATCCATTCTCTGGATCATCCAGAGTAATCCTTAAAAGCAAGAAGAAAATCCTAATTCCCCACTTAAATTCTGCAGTGGCTTTCCTTTATATCTAGATCAGTACACAAACTCAGCATGGCTTACCAGCCACCATAAGCTCCATTGTTCCCTGGATATTCATTTGGTCCTAGGCCCTTGTTTACTGTCTCTTCTCTTTGGTAAGCTTTTCATGCAATTTATACAACAGGCTCTCTATACTTTCCTCATTTAAGTCTTTGCTCAAACATCACTTGAGAGCATTTATTTGAAATCCTATAAGAATTAGCTTCACTTAGAGAAGTCACTTGAAATCACATCAGACAATTCTGTTTTCTTCATTGAATGTGTAAGGAATTTAAAATGATTTTGATTATTTCACTTGTAGGTATATGCTGTCTGTTGTGACTTGAATGAGAACTATCCTCTACAGGTTTATGTATCTGAATAATTGTTGGTGAATTATTTAGGGCAGTTATGGACCTTTAGATGTGGAGCCTTGAGGAGGAAGTAGTCATTGGGGTGGGTATTAAGGATTTCTGGCTTTGCCCCACATCCTCTCTGCTTCTTCTGTTGAGTTGTGATCTCTGAGCACCTTGCTTCCATGCCTCGTGTCCCATTACGGACACCCTGCACGTATACGACAAAATAAAAACCAAAACTCAAACACTCACCCTGAAGTGGACTAAGCTATGGTATTTTATTCCAGCAGCAGAAATATAACTCATATAGTCTCCCCACCAAAATACACTTCCTTTAAGGAACACATGCCAGCTAATTCTCTGACTTAGAATGATTCTCACACTTAAATGGTATTTGACTCATCTGTTTATGTTTTATGGTTTCATTGAATAAATGAATAAACTTATTGGGAGAATTCCTCAAGGAACTTGTTAGCTACAACTTTGCTGTTGGATCTTCTGAGAGTTAAGTGGCTAAACGTTCAGCTGACCTATGAATCTGGCAATCAGAACTCATCATTTTCCTGACATGTTCCCTAAGAAAGAATTCCTCTTTTTCAAGTCTTTAATATATTAGGTGGATATCTATACAACCCTGTACATATTTACCCAACATTCTAGGAGAATACATAGATAACAGTGTACATACACAACATGTTTGCAGGATATGCATGCAATGCTATACATCTTTATCCAGGAAGTTAGGAGGACACATATATAATAGTGTACACACACAACATTTTAGGGCATGTATACAACGCTGCACATATTTATACAACACGTTAGAAGGACACCTATACAACACTGCACGTATTTACACAACCTGAGTATTTTTAGTATATTTATTTCTAGACTTTAATTTTTCTCAAGTTTTTTGATGTCACAAATGAGACTGGTAGTCTCTTGTGGCCTGTTTTCCCATTAATGACAAAATTCTAGGGTGGAAAATTCATAATCTGTTCTCATGATTCAAAAACATTATAATTAAAACAAAATAGTGAAATTAAAAACTCAAGCCAGTCATCAGAGAAGCTTTTTTCTGCAGCAGATGAGAGCAAATATGGAGACCCAATCAGACATTACACAGAGAATGAGAGACCTTGCAACACAGCCCTCAACACCCTTCTCCTTAGGGGTCAAGGAACCCAGCAGCAGAAGAGGCAGAAAGCGTTCAAGAACCAATGGGATGGAGGATGAAAAGAAGACAAAACAAGGCCCTCTAAATCAACAGGATCGATGCACATATGAACTCTCAGAGGCTGAGGCAGTATGCACAGGGGCTGCACAGACTGCACCAGATGGGGTCCTAGAGCTAGAGGAGTGGGCGCACGCCCTGTTCCTGACCCAGAAGCTGTTTCCAGTTAATGCAAATTGGTTTTCTACAAGGGAGTCTCAATGGGGAAGCAAACTTCTCTTGAGGGTAGACTACATCCCCAGCACATGGCCAATAGTAAACGAACTCAGGAGCATCTTCGGACATTCCTTCTCACAAAACGTCATGTCACGGTCATTTTTTAAATTCTATCTTATATTTTCATTTTTATTTTACAACTATATAGATACATATTCTCTCTCTTTACCCTACACGTCCTTTGTGCATAAATTATGGTTTTCAGTTTTATGGGATCCCAATGTGTACCAAAGACTGGGTATCCATCTATATATGTTTCTTATGCCATTTCTCAGGCTCTTTTCTCTTTGGTTGTTTGTTTTGGCCTATTCTTATGTGTAAGTTTTTGTTTTACTCATTGAATTTTATTTCTTATTATTCCTTAGAAGCCTGTTTATTTTCTAGTGAGAGACAAAATGGGGTGGATCTGGACAGGAAGGGAGGATGGGAGGAATTGGGAAGAGCAGCGGGAGGGAAACTGAAAGCAGTATATATTATGTGAGGAAAGAAATCTATTTTAAATAAAATAAAATTAAAAAAAATTATGCCCAATTTAAAAAAGAAAATCCTTGGGCAACACATTTTTCCATTTTATTTTTTAATTCTTTTTAATTAAAAGAATTAAATTAACAAAATTAATTTTTAAGCCAGTAAAGTTTAGATTGGAAGAACTCCTAAAAAAGTAGAATTTCTGTTTCTAATTTTTCCCTGTCTCTTGTATACTTAAAGGAAAGTGAACACTTGACATAGTTTTTAATAGTCACCAATTGTAAAGTCTAGCTAAAACATACCCAATGCATCTTCAGAGCAGTGAAAAGAATAATCTTAATGAACATCAGAAAAATTTATAAGATAGACAGTAAAATGGAATAACTTACTTCATTCAGTCACTCATATATTTTAAAAAGATGGGTAGATTTATATTACACATCATATAAGCAGAGTGTCAGCTTCCACCCATGTAAACCATACACACCTTTCAGATAGGTCACTGTGGTGGGATTTTCTTAATAATAAATTCTGTGACCACTCAGCCTTTGAATCCATTGCGAAAATAGTGCAAGTTGTCTACTCTAGTTTTTTGGCAACAAATGGTATTATACATTTGAAAACAGGCTTTAAAATCTATTTACTATTAACTTTTAAGAAAATTTATCTTCATTTTTTAAATTATTTATTTATTTATTATGTATACACTATTCTGTCTGTGTGTATGCCTGCA
>LOEQ01000045.1:621756-645567 GCA_001685075.1 Bramus lutescens | reverse complement strand
TTAGTATTCAAGACAGGGTTCTCTGTGTAGCTGTGGTTGTCCTGGAACTTCCTTTAAAGACCAGGGTGGCCTCTAACTCAGAGCTCTGCCTGCCTCCGCCTCCCCAGTGCTGAGACTAACGGGGTGTGTGCCACCACCACCACCACACAGCTTCTGTATTATCCAAATTTATTGCTTCTTTTTCTGCATTGGATTATCACTTCTCTCTGAAATACTGTCTTTCTAGTTTCACACAAATTCTTTACTCCAGTATTATGATTTAGGTTGAATTTTTTAATACTAAAAGAGGAGTTTTATTGAAAGCAAGTCAAAATATCAACTCTGTCCTACAAAATTATATCCCTAAATTTGTAGTTATAGATACCCATAGCTTCATACTAAATAATAATAGTGTCCTTCCACTTACATTAAGATGCTGACACTATGCACATTACATGCTTATTCAACATTCTAAAAGAGGTTATCAACAATTTGAATCAAGTTCAAGCAAGTTATCTAAAGGGAGGAAGTTGATTGCATCCATTATTAAAAACCATAATCCACCAATCTGCAGTTTTAAAATGGCCTCTAATTATTTGAGGTCAATTTGGAAAAGTTTCCAATCAAGTAGTCTAAGCTGCTAGCCCTTTCCTATTCTGACATTTAATTAGTGTTTAGATACGTTTATGGCATAAGAATGAACTTCTCTGAAGCGCCTTTCTCCTCTCCAAACCCCAGCAATTTAGGTGAAAAACAAACGGCAGTGAAGAAGTATCTAAGTTTGTGTCTGTCCATAGCTTTTAGCGATGGCTTGGCAGGCCTGAGCCATGATGCCATCCTTTGTCTCCAGACTTTACCATGAATGTGAATTATCTCTTTTAATGAAGTGCTAGCGACAGGTCAAAGTCATCCTTTGAAACAAGTGAACTCCAAAGAGTGAAAATGCTGGAGTTATTTCTAAGCTGTCACGGCAAGAATATGCAGCTAGAACTAAATGTTGACTAACAGGCACTCTGGCAGCCACTCAACTATCTACTTATGTCTGATCAGGAAGTAGACCACAGGGATAGACGTATGGATTCCATTAAGGCTGCTGAAGAAATGAACGCTGCACATGCAAACAGTGTTCTTTCTAATGTTAAAGCTGGGAGAGAGCTGGGAGAGTGTGAACAAGACCCTCTGAAGTTCAGTGTCTTTCGTGTTTCCTGAGCAATACATTGTGGGTGGGGGTGGAAAATCTACTTATGAAAAAGTCCTGTACACTCATATTCATGTGACTGAAGGAAAAGGAAACATTAGGTGAAGAATATTCCTGGGATGTAGTGCTTATTGGGGGAACTGACAAAGAACTTGAGGAATAGTTTAAATAATAAGAAATGAAAGCTCAGCAAAAACCATTGTTAACTTTACGCTTCAATTTTGTAATTAATTTGTTTAGTTGCAGTTATGATTTCAATACGTCCAACTGAAGTCCAAGAGGTTCACATCAGTAAAACACGATACATTCTAGTGCTGCTGAGTAGCACTCATTTGTGTGATGTTTAATGGAATTTTTAATCATTTATCATAATGGCTACATACAAAGAGTCAAAGTAGAAAGAGATTTCCTTTAGAGTTTCTGCTTGACTACATTAAATCATTTAATTCTTGTTAGAACACTAGACTAGTACCCTCACACTGGAGTCCAACAGAATTACAGTCATAAGAATGGCAGTGACCAAGTTGAAGAGTTTCAGCTAAACAGGTTTCCTAGTTATGTACACAAATAGCCATTTTAATGAAGAAATCATACTTTGACACTTATCCCAGTAAGACACTCAGTCAAATAAAACTCATATTAAACTTAATTCACACCAGTTTACAAATTCTATTTCTAAGTAACTACAGACTCACACAGAATCTCAGTTTTGGATTTTTTTTTTTTGTAAAATGTATGGTGACCTATAAATTCACATTGCAAGAAACAAACAAAACCCAGCTCCACCTGCACACGCCATTCACCACATACAAGTCCTCTGATACTTTTCCAAATTGCAGGCAGTGCTGCAAGCATTTTGATTAAATATTAAAGCAAAAACATGTACCTCAAATTTAAATTCAATTACCAATTCAACAAATATTTGTTGTACATAATAAGACTTTCATCTTGTACTTGTTCTTGGAATATAGTGATATATGAAACTACTGAATCACAGAATTAAACTTGACTAAGCAGTTAAGTTAAAAAAATATGAATACATATTCTCTAAAAAATTAAATATAAAAGACCCCTGGAAAGTAGAATGTCTTACAGCAGAGACATCCATACTTCTAGATAATCATGCTAATTTTAGCAAAGTTGACTTATATATGAAGGACATTAGGAAAGATGGATCCCACTTTCTTAGCACTTCTAGCTGAGGGTATGGAGGTGAAGATGAAGGCTGGGTTTTAGAAATGGAGAACACAGGATGTGTCCATGGGGATGCCACACAGGATCCAACAGATTCCAGTCTTTTTGGTCAGCCCAGCCATTCCCGGCTTGGCTGTCCTCTGTTGACACTATCTGAAAAATGACATGTTTTTGCTTCCCTGAGCATCAGGGGCAGCCTTCTGTGAAAGCTAGCAAGATTTCACACATACACAGACACACACACACACTCCTGCCACAGAATCACCTATGGACTCAGCATTGCTTCTACCCATGCTCAAATAGTTCTCATTACTTTGTTACCTTAAAAAAAAAATCAAGGAACTACACGAGCCTATATGTGTGTGTGTGTGTGTGTGTGTGTGTGTGTGTGTGTTTTGTGTGTGTGTGTGTGTGCGCACACACGTACAACAGCAAAGCCCACACATCTCAAATAAATAGTAACAGTGAGGCCCACATATCTCAACACAGATTTTAATTAATCTCTTACGAAAGTATATACTTGCTTAACTAGCTAGTCTTTTATTAGTAGGCTTCTTTATATCCCTTCACAAGCACTATGGTTATATGATTTTGACTAGTAATTAAGTCTTCAAGATCCCGTGTCTGAAAAATTTTATTTCCGTTCTGAAAGATTTTAGACAAAAGACAACTATATTTCCATAGTTAGTTTAGCTGCATTCAGTCAATAAGGCAATGCTACTTTACTAAAATGTGCTTTTTCATAGGTAGAAAAATGTCAAAATTCAGAGCAGGAAATGGATTAGATCTTGTTAGAAATATAAAATCACAAAAACCCTTAATTTTACTCCCAATAAATTTCTACCTCCAATTTAAGTCTACTTTAGTATTTATGTTTTTTTTTCCCTTCATAACTGCATATGATGATTTATGTGGTTCAAAGGCAAGGTAAAACATGTTCATTTAGGGACTAGCCATGACAATTTTCTAGATTTACAATGGTAACAGAAAACACAGAGGCTCTTTCATGAGCCTCTAGGGAAGTCCATTAGTGAGGATAATGCTGCACTTTATAATTGACATGAGAAGACAGTGGCTAACATGTGTAATATGTAAAATATGCCAGGGCTCATTCAAACATGTTGTGTGCATAACAGCTCCTTTATCTGTGGTAGCTGTGTTCCAAGAACCTTGACAAATGACTAAAACTACAAATAATATCAAATTCTGCAGCTACTACTTCTTCCACATGTCCAAACCTATGATAAAGTTCAAAATCGATATGAGATCACCAATTATAATAAGTGAACAGAACAACCACATTTGCACTTTGAAGCCACTAATTAATCAAAGTAGGGTTTCTTGAACACACACATAACAATACAGCAACAGGTGGTTGGTTACTGAGTTACTTGACAGGTGGGCAGTATATTCAACACAAATGCTGCACACAAAGGGGCACTCGGGTCCCGGGACAGAGTAAGATAGTGAAAACTTTCATTATGCTACTGCCAGTGGCATGCAAAATTTAACATTTATGAATTTTTTATTTCTGGAATTTTTCATTTAATATTTTCTGACCATAGTATGCTACAGATATCTTAAATCATGGAAGAAAAAATCCTAGATGAGGAAGTAGTCTATATGTTCCCCAAATCCTCAAAATAATAAGGGATAAGCATTTGGCTACTTTCCTTTGGCTAATGGAGCTTTTGTAATCTGCCTTGAAGCTATCAGACAAGGTCAAGATCTAACCTCAGATAGTCTAAGACCAAAGTCCTTCTCATCCTTAGTATGCCACTCTGTCAACCAGAGATCCTGAGTGCTTCAGGGTGCATGAGAACATGGGATGGACCACAAATGGAAGGAAGCCTTCTTAGCACCCTCTGGGCTGCTAGCAAATGTCACAAGCTAAGATCGAATTCCACGATCTATAACCCTCCCTGGAGCAGAAATACCAGATAATATTTGCTATCCTGCTTTTATTGGTATCCAAAAGGAGACAATGTGACCTCAAAGCAATTCATGAAAGCAGTGAATGGGAAGGAAATTCTGTCTTGCAATCACTTCAGCTCTTTTTTTCCTTTTATTGTTTTCCTATCTAAAGAACTTTCTAACTGGGTGGTGGTGGGGGCGCACATCTTTAATCCCAGCACTCAGGAGGCAGAGACAGGGGGATCTCTGTGAGTTCAAGGCCAGCTAGGTCTACAGAATGAGTTCCAGAATAGATAGATAGATAGTTTGTCTCAGAAAGACAAACAAACCAACAAAAAACAAAAACAAAAACAAAACCCTTTCTAGCAGCCTGTTATGGGTACCTTTTATAATCTTAGCATCTGCTTTAAATCTAGAAAAGCAGAGGTAACAACAGACTGCTAAATGTCTTTTGTGGCTAACTTTCAGAAGTTTCAACTTGAACTCCTCATTTACACGCCAATTCTTAAAAACAAACAAACAAAAAACAAAAAACCCCAAGAAACAAACCCCCCCGCTAGCACACTAGATGCTTCTGCATATATTTTTCTTTTTTTTACTAGCATTGTTTACTTATTTTTTTATTATCATGAGGAATCTTAGTATCTGAATGGAAATCAGTCGGTTATTTTCCCCCATCTGTGAAGTTTCTTTATTAGTCCCATGAGTCAAGGGGAAACTCTTTATTGCTTGCACAAATCAAGAGAAAAACAAATGCTAATTGAGGGAGAAAAAGATGAAAGGCAAGATGCCAACATAAACAGAATATGGCTATTCATTGTTACCTCCAGTGAATCAGCTATGATCACAAATGTGCATCAAATACTAACTATGGCAACAGAGCTCCCAGTGGAACAAACCTCTGTGGAGGCTCAGGCAGGCGTGCAGATAGCTATTCCTTCTCCGCTAGAACAGACAAAGCAGTAGCCTCTCCCTTGCTGGACCATTCAGTTTTTAAAGGACAATACAAACAGAGGTATAGGAGCCTCTGCTCCAAATACTCATTCAAAGGTGACAATACATTCTTTTTTACTAAAGCAGCTAAGTCATGGAAGCCAGGGTCAGCAGGCAGTGTTCTTCTTGCTAGCCTTCACAGAAATAATTTCCCAAAGTTAGTTGAATCAAAGAGAAAAATTTAAATGTCTTCCTTGGAGTGATGAAATCGCGGAGCTGTTCTCCCCCTCCGGTGCTCCTGCGCTGTTAAACTAGCTTTGTTCCTTTTAAATCATAACCAAATGCAAATGAAGTGCTCACCTGAGTGTGCAGACTCATCAGAGCCGAACCTGTTTGATCTATCACACAGAGTGATGGAGGTCTGCAGGTAAAGTGACTTGTCCTTTGAGCTGCTATGGCTGATTTTCTCCATATAGGCTGATGGGCGGCATAAAGCCTCTCAGGCCCTAAATCCAAAGCTAAGCTGTTCTAAGGTTTCTAAGCCCATCTTATCATCATAACAAGATTCCTTTAGTTAAGCACTAGTGATGGGATGAAGGGTTCCCATTTCTCTTAAAGACGCCCAACTGTTCAGAGAACTTGGGGGTTTAACTGGGTCCCAGTACAAATACCTTGTAATAGAGACACCACACTTAACTGGCCTGAAGCCAGGAACAAAACTCTTTCATTTTGGAAAGAAGTAGAGAATGGAGCTAAAAACAAAATAAAAAAGCAAACTCTTACCTTTTGTAGCAATTCGTACACACTGGGTTTTAGTTTCCTGGTTGAGTGAAAGCAAAAGAAAATGATCAATATATAGACAATGTTTTCTGATCTGTAAATTATTATTATAATTCTTCTCACGACACACCAAGGGTTAACAATAAGATTATGACTAAAGAACTATAATAACCAGGGAATTTCTTTCTCAATATATAGTCTTAGATAGTATTTTAAAAATTTGAAGGAGGTTTCTAGTAACTGCTAGAGATGTCTGTATCTGTTTCACTTTGTCATAAAGCAAACTGGTGTGGCAGAGACAAGTTAGATGGCCTGCTATTTGCATTTTTGTTGCTTCTTGAGCTATCAGAAAGAGATACGGATCTGCAAAGCTAATATAAATCAGAACCATATACAACTCTAATTTTCATCTGACAGCTCCAGACTTGGAACAAACCTCAACATGATATACTCTCACTTGGATCTCGGCATGACTAAACAGCTAAACGATAGTTGTTAAGGAAGATTATCAAGACATCACATAGCAGTTTAGATGTAATTTATCTGCTCTTTCTTTCCTGGAAATTTAGCTGTCAGCAACTAAATTATTTTTCCTACCTCTTATTACCAAGGTAGATAGAGAAAATCTAAATGTAAGGGGAAGCAGCAAGAACAGTTAGTGCTGTGGGGTACAAAGAGTCACAAGGCCCCTGAGGCTGTCTTGGGCTCTGCTCCCTTCTCAGGTGCCTACTTCAGTCATGGTCGATCTTTGCTTGCCTTAGCTTTCTTTCTTCCATTTCTTCCTTTCCCCCACCTCCTCTTTCCTCCTTGACAAGGTCTTGTTACTTAGTTCTCCTCCATGAGTTTTCCCATGTGTTCCAAACCCTACAGGACGAAGGCATTATAATGCTGTGTTTCTCTGGTCACTGCCACCTGAGCTAGCTGTTGCTTAGGTGACACTGGACAACATAGTTTAGGAAGAGATCTGGGTATATTATAGTTGGACAGGGCTCAGCACACCTACCCCTTCCTTCTGCTTCAGGGTACGGACAGACTGTTGTCCCCGGCATCCTAATAAATTGCTTTTGTGCAATCCTGGATCTACCTAATGTTGTTCTCTCTGTTCTGTTCTTTTACTTGTGTTAGCCAGGGTTCACATACTAGGAACATATGAACGAGAGGTTATCTTTAAGATGTATTTATAACTCTATCTTCAATGACTTTATACTTTGATAAATAATAAACCAAATTTATATAATTCCTTCTCGAGCATTTACTTTGAAAGTCTGTAAAATATAGAACTAGGAGAAGAAATGTGTTCTGTTTCTTCACTGTGGCCAACCTTCAGAATTGGCTGCAGGAGACTTTTATGAGCCAATGTAGAACCCAAGGGATTTTGATCTCCTAAAAGTGGTCATTGTTGAATCTCTGCAGGTGTTACCAGCCTCTGATGGTGCAAGGCTCATCAATGTCAAAACTCTTTGTAAATGATATGATTGCCAATACTCACAACGCATGGCTCTCAACCTTCCCAATGCTGCGACCCTTTAATACAGATTCTTACATTGTTGTGACCAACCATAAAATTATTTTCATTGCTACTTCATAACTGTAATTTTGTTACTGCTATGAGCTATAATATAAATATCTGTGTTTTCTGGTGGTCTTAGGGGACTCCTGTGAAAGGGTCATTTGATTGCCAAAGGGATCGTGACCTACAGGTTGAAAATCACTGTTAAATTTGATCAAATAATAGTGTAGATAAAGAATGTCAGAGAAAATCCCTGTAAGTACACACATTCATGGGAACTCCTGCCACACAACAGAGGGATTAACAGGAGTTGACTTGGCAACTATCACCCCTTTGAAGATGAAAACTCAAACCTGGAACTGCCTCCTACCTGTGTGCTATTTGTGTTGGGGGCAGGTTATCAACTTTTATCATGTCTCTGTTTTGAATAACCTAATTAGACAAGGACTTTTGAAAATGTGTGTGGTATGTGTATGTATTGAGGGTTTGTTAATCTTGAATGCCATTTTGATGGGATTTATCACCATGGAAACAAACCTTTGGGCTTGTCTGTGAGGTATTATCTATAAATTAATCGAAGCAGAAAGACCTACCCTAAATATAGATCGCTCTATTTGACGGGCTGAGTGTCTCACATTAGAGAGAGAGGTAGGGAAGAGCACCAGGATATTTTGCTCCCTGCTCTCTGAATAAGGACCCATACGACCAGTAGCTTCCTACTCTTGCCACCATGCCTTGCACTCCGTGGACTTAACTCTCACTGTGAACTGAAATAAACCCTTATCTCTTCAATTGCTTCTTGCAGGCATTTTTGCCAGAGCCAGTAAAATAACTAATACAACCTGGTGTGGACTCCAAAGAATCAAGTTATATAGGGGAAAAATGAGCAGGAAGAAACATCTTCAACTATGGATAGCCTCTGCACGGAGACTACCTATTTAAAGGGTCTCGGGCATTTTTCTTTGTCCTATACTATATAACGGCCACACTGGTAGGCAGAAAAATACAGCTTGCATATCAATATTCATATTGTCATGGCCCCTATAGAAACACAAATTGGTCGTCTCCCAATTAAACTCTCCTAAGAGCTAATATGACTCATACAACTGTTTGTCACATACTTCATATTATCTCCCAGATGCCACCAATTATACAAAACCAAACCACTTTTCATGCAGCTACAAGTCCATCAAAATGCCAGTGTTCATCTGGATATGAAATTGTTAAAAGTTTCTCTTCTCAACATGCTTTTTTCTATCCTGCCTGCCTTCGTCCAAACTAGAAATAAATAAATAAATAAAAACAACATTAAGTCGCTGGGAAGAAAAGTCTTTCAAAAGTAACCAGCGTGAGAGCAAAAGGCTAGGTTGTTTCTCTCCACGTGCCCTGCTGTGATTTCCGCTTCAATATTCATTTGGGATCAGCAGCAGTGCTCCACAACAACTGTGTCCAAAATAGGAAAAGGAGGGGCAGTCGGGGCCAGGGCCAGCCAACTTCTGTAATGGCTCAGCACCCAGCCTTCGCAGGCAGTCTTCTGTTTGGGGTCTGTCAGCTGGACCACGGGCGTCCCATTACTTTGTAATCAGAGGATTGTTACTTGTTATTTACTATTTGGCTTGTACCCTCTGAAAAGCTTATAAAGGTTTATTAGCCCGCTGTGGAACGCGTATTCTGTTTATCCTGAAGTAAATTTAATCTTTTCAAGTGGCCACTACTGAGCAAGTGAGGCAGAACAATGGCGGGAATTTACTGGGGTGGAGTCCCGGTGGCAGCACACCCACCTTTTCAAATCACTTCCCTCACAGTTGCACTGTGGGCATTCCTGAAGACGGGAGCAAGTTGCAGTAGTTACTAGGAAACGGAGATCCTGTGAAATGCTGCTGGCTTGCAGCCTGGGGCCTTCAGTCAACGTGCACGTTGCTGGCAACGGGAGAGACACTATACACCGATTTCCCCCATCTATCTAATTATCTAATATCTCTCTCTCTCTCTCTCTCTCTCTCTCTCTCTCTCTCTCTCTCTCCCCCCATTTTTCCTTGGCAAACGCTACCGAGTGTTTATAAAATATAGCCATAGCTTTACTAACCATCGAGGGAAAATCAAATCTCAACGGCATCTCACCTTCTCCACACTGCTCATGGCTTGGAAGTAGATGTTGTATCCTTTGCGAGGAGCCAGCGGAGGGTTCCAAAAGCCTTTATAGGTCCGGTTGTCACCCACGGTGAAGGGGGCAGGCTCAGGAAGATTCCCAGGGGGGAGTTCTGCAGCAAAGTAATAGGGTGCACCCCCACTCAGGGCGTTCTGGTAAGTGACGGGTACCTGGTAGCACTCCATGGCCCCTGCTTCTCGCTTGGTCCGATGCGGATGCAGCTGCTCGACGACAATTTGGTAAGCACTTTGGGGAAAGGAAAGAAATGCTTGTAATTAGAAAACCGCCAAGACTTTGAGATTTGAGGGAAGGAACAAGGGGTTCAGCGTGGGTACGCTGTGTCTCAATGTATGTAACTGGCATGCATCCTGTTTGCAACAAAACAGCTTTTCAAGGGCTCTGCTGCCCCCAATGCTGAGTTTACCATAAAGTCATAATCACCATGAAGCGGTTCACATTTGCAGGGACTGAAAACTAAGGCCCACTAATGAGGACCCTGGCGTTAACCATAGTCATGTCCTATTTTTCAGTGGAAAAGTTAACATTTTCCTGCGAGATTACATCACGGAAGGCCCAGCTCCAAGGCCCACCAGAATGATGGCCTCCGGGAGGCACTGGAAGCTGTTGGAGACAGTTGTCACAGGCTTGGGAACTCAAAGCACTGACAGGCTTCTCCACCTCCTGACCTGGCCTCCATTTCCACTGCCTTACAGCTATGCAGATCCAAAGTACAAGTGACATGCGACAAGGCGGGCACAGATGGACAGAAATCTGTCCCCACAACAGAAATAGACTGCCTCTTTCTTCTGGGCTTGTTAATAATGAAATGTTACAAATTGGAGAGACAGATGGCATGTGGTCTATTAAAACTCCAATCTGAACCATAAACCCTTTTCTTTAAACACCTTAGAACTTTTCTACAACCGCTGTTATTTTAGAGAGGTAATAAAAGAAAGAAGACCCTGCAAATTTAAAATCACGATCTCTGGATCGCTAATAACTATGCACTGTCAAGTTCTCAAACTCACGTGTCAATAATATACTTCCTTAGTGGAAAATGTCTTACAGAAAAAAATTAGGTTAAGACTATCTATGAAACTTGCCATTATTATTAATACGTTATTTGACTTTTAATGGCAGATAATTAATATAGTTTAGAATTTCTGAAAACTGAAGGAAAATGAATTGTGGTGGTTTGTTTAAATTCAGTAGGAATGAGCTGTGTGTGGAGCTCCATGCAAAATCTTGAGACCCTTAGGTAAATGTGCTCCATCTGGGTCTCCCAAAGGGGGAAGACAGCCAACAGATCTGTAGTAGGGAAGAAGACTGTTAAGTGTCTGCCAGAGAGACTAAGAGAAAAAACAAAGTTTGCTTCTAAGAAAATGAAAAAAATTCAGATCTAGAGCAAAACTCCAATTTAAATATAAGCTGTTATACTTAGAAGCAAAAGACCCCAGGGCCTCAAAGAAAGGATTACATTTAATTTAAAACTACAGTTTTATTTTCCTCCTAAACATTGAAGTCCTCCCCCGCTGGGTTTTTAAATCAAAATATTGCTAAAATTTCAAAAAGGTTATTATTTCTTTCTTTCTCTTTTGAGAGGGGACAAAGATCATATTAATGGCAGAAACTGAGATTTGACCAAGTAACCAAGGCAGAAGTCGCTGTAATTTCTGATTGTAGACACTGCACCATCTTCTACACTTCTGCCAAGTTGGGTCACCAAGCTTGAAGGAATGCTACTGACAGGAAGCCTGCTCTCTGTCTCATCTAGGGAATGACGTTTGTCAATTTTAAATTTAGGAACTAGCAAGTAGAGCCCCACAGACACAAAGAAGAACAGAACAAAGTTGATATGTGCTTGCTAGGTAGACCTAGTCCTTATTTTATTTTGAGTTTATTATTCATATTTATGTTTCATGCTTCTATACTATGTATAAATCCACCACACAAATTAATAGTTGTATCATACTCTCCAGACAAATCTAAGTTTATGTTTTTACCCTAATGAACAATAATGACAGTATTTATCTTGGTTAATAGCCTAAACTAATCTTTGAAAACAAAATTCTTAATTATCCCATACACCTAAAAAAATCTAGTGTACATCAAATCTTAACTCATTCCATTAAGTTGACATGTTTAACATTTCATTTTCATGTTTTTCCATTTCAGTTAAATATAGGAAATATGCAAGACAGCCTGTAACTCTCCAGATTTATTTGGAGCAAAGCAAACTGTTATAGGGGGAGAGAAGGAAAGACAGAAAGGTACAATCTGCACTTTAGAAACCTTGAGTGTGGGTCCATCTGAGATAAAATCAACAGCTTGGAACAAGCTTTAAGATTTGGCATATCCTATTTAAAGAGAAAGTTTAGAATATTTCTATATGATTCTATAATATATAGAAAAGTCAGAAAATTTCCCACTTATGCATAGGAATGTTTTATTAACATGGACTTTAATCTTTAGTATATCTTTTACTTACTAGTAAATTTTATCTAAGAAATGAAGCACATCTTTGTTACTACTACTGAGAGATGGGGGAAAGAGATCTGAGTTCCTAGTGAAGTCTAGGTGTGTCTCACTTGCTTCCTTTCTTGTGTTATGAAGCAAATGTCTGGGACCCCTCTCCACAGTTCACATGTACTGTGGTATTCGGAGATGGGCATCTATGGAAAGCAACGTGGCTTAGATGACTGGCCTCAGCAAGTACTGATTTTACCATCTCGGACTTCCCAGTGAGCTATGAAGAATACATGAATGTTCTTTGAGCCACCAAGGATTTTGGCATGACAGCATAAGGCTGATTATATAAATATTTTTTCTTTAGAAAGCTTGCCTCCAAGCATATTGCCTAGGTTCCTATTTGTGCAATGACTTGAATAGGATGAGAAGGTAGAGGAGACAACTGGACCTCATTCCACCCCTTTTCACTCCGCTCTCTACCCTGCCAAGTGCAGCATCTTCACTGCCTTGGACTCGGCTCGATGGCTAGGTAGTTTTCAAACTCAGCAGTTATTATTCCATGGGCCGATACAGGAGCCACTTAATTTTATATTGAAATGGAATATATTCAAGTGGAATCATGGGCATCTACCTAGGCATGGGTAGTAAGAACAAATCACTTTTGGTTTTTCTGGTGATGTCTTTATTTAGAATATATCCAAAGCATTCTTTTCCCCCCCATACAACCATGACCTCTTATGCTTCAGAAGTTCTCAACACTATTTGAATAATGAAGATATCCTTAGTTAGCTTTCTTCCTAGGAATTTAAATCTGTTCATTCTTTCATTGACTTTATTCAACAATGAAGCATTGGGCAATCCCACATAGGCACTGATACTGAGGTGAAAAATTAACCCTTGCCATCAACTTTCTATTTGCTTTTCTGTTGTTGACATTACCAAAATTCTTTCTGTTATTGAAATGCTTTGTAGTCCTCAGAAGTATCACACATGCGCGCGCGCGCACACACACACATACACACAAAACCATTTTTAAAACCTCTTCTCTTACAAACTGTGACTTTCCTTGGTTGATGTCTACAAGAAAGCAACTCATAAGTACATCTCTCATCACCTTAACTCAGTTCCACACTTCTCTTTCTTCCTAACATTTAAACCAAGTTCAAGGTGATTTCTTTTTTTTTTTCCTATTCCATGACATCACTGGAAATACCATTCTGGTATCCAAAATCTTGGTTCATGACTACTGTATTTTTGTTTCTCTGTTTCTTCTGCCAGCACATTAGAAAACTCAGGTGTCTTTCCAGGAAATGACACTGGTCAAAGTCTTTGGGGCACTTTACTGTCATTGATGGAGCACAGCCTTCAGTCAGCCCCCGCGCCCCACCTAGGCTAAACCCTTGTGTGTCTTTCTCTCCCTTTCTCCGGGTATAGGGAGAAGGCCTATATAATGTCTGTGCTGAACTGACTGCAATTGCAGTGAATTCATAAAAAGTGTTCGCATGCAGCAAAAATGTGCATCGAAACAACCATATATCACTACAGTGAGAACTACCCTAGAGGTTCAGAACAAACTCCAAACATCTGCTGAGAAGGGCAGAAATTCTTTCACTGGCCAGTCTGAGAAGATGTGCCTCAGACACATATCCCACTTCTAAAAAATATTCTATTTTTGTTCTTTCTCGCTTCTTACTTGTCAGTTCAAATTAATCAAAGGCCAGAGAAATCAATTTAGGACTGGACTGATGGATGACCGGAAATGGTCCTATGCTTCCGTTTCTTAAAGTTTTTAAATGATTGGATGAAATTTAATTCTAGCTAAGCCAAGTCCTCACTTCCTATAATATTTCCTCATCTTTTAGCATGAGATTTCTTTCCATTCTCTTACTTCATTTTACAAGTCAGACACTACACTTTATCCTAGGATTAGTATTATATTGAATCCCTGTCCTTCATCTTCTTTCTCTCTTGCTCTCACTATTTTTTGATACATATTCATTTGAAGCTAGGGCCATATATACTGTCAAGCATCTTCTCAAGAATGTTCACAGCATTAAGATACTTCTATGAAGAATAATTCCCTGACTGTTTCCCTCCCCAGTGTACTCTTCTGGATCCAATGCACACATACTTTGAGGTGGAGGGAATATATGGAAAGTCACAACTACACTAATTCTCTTTAAATATAGTCAGTAATTCATTGATCCCATTCATGATGCCACAGCCTCATCGATCAGAACCCTTAGGACTTGCCTCAGAAATTCTGGGACTGAACCAGAAAGACAGATCACTGTCTTAATAAAATGTACTGTCTCCATGGTGAACATTGTACATTATGAACACGGTGTGATTACACTGTCATAAATACTGCACCTGATATGTCTCTTCCTTACTAGATTATGAGCTCATGAAAGACAGCAGCTATTCCATTTTTAAGTTTAGTGTCTCCACTCAGTCATTTATGAAATAACTGTTATATGCTGTGGAATATTTTTAAGTGGTATGGTCTCCCCTGCTCCCCAGAGGCTGAACTTCTAGGAAGATACACACACACACACACACACACACAAAACACACACACAAATTCACTATTTGTAAAAAAGGGCTAAGTTTTCTGGAGAAAGACAAAAAGACAAAGAAGGAGCTGGAGAGAACTCAGTGGTTTAGAACAGTAGATGTTCTCGCTGAGGAATTGAGTTTGATTTCCAGTACCCACATGGCAGCTCACAACTGTCTATAACTCCAGTTCCTGGGAATTAGACATCTGACTGAGTTGGATGCTAAACTTTAGTTCATAAAACAACACAGAGAGATTATGTCCATCTATGCTTCAGTTTTAACATATGTCTAGCTAGAAGTCAGGTCAGTTTGTCATGATGATGATTAAGACAATCAAGAAGCATTTGCTATCTTTAAAATGTGGGGTGTGACACACTGTCCGTCAGTGGATGCCAATGGCCACACTAATGCTGCCTGTGCACATGCGATGAGGGACCAAACCATCAGAATACACGGTTGGCGTGGATCACCTCTATATTGCGATCTGTGTTTCTGCTACACTCTCACTTAAATCATTAGACAATTTCTTAATCTAAGGAAAATTCTGGTTCTCACTGTAGTTCATGACTACATCTTAATTTCTTCACTAAATATATGTGGTGCTTATACCCAAAATTTGATGATACCTCCTCCTCACTGAAATTATGCTAGAATGGGTTCCTGACTACCTAAAATCCAGGGTTGGTATGTGGAAAATTCTACAATAAAATGTGCATCTATTTGTAATACCTTACCACAAACTCAGCATCAACATAAAGAAAACCCATATATTTATAATATTCTGCTACTTAGAAAAAATTAAGAGAAATTATGTGTTTTAAGAAACCTATCTTAAGAGACATGAGCACTTCAAGTCATGACAATGACTGTCAAATGCCTAAAAGCACATTTGAAGTTCTAGGCAAGGCAGGCATCAAGTTTACATCTTTCAGATGATTATAAAAGTTAAAAAAATGTTGAAGAATCACACTTGCCAGGACAGAATTACACACATTGTTCATTAACATTAACAGCCCTGGGGAAGCTTGGTACAGGACGAGAAACAGGAGAGACAGCTCATGCTGAGTGCCTCATTTAGGTTGTTTGTAAACTGAAGAGTGTGTTATTTGTTTCCTGAGTACCAAGATCTCTCAGAAATAATATTCACTGAAAATATTGATAAGGTAGGTAAAATATACAAAGTATTTTTTGAAAAGCACATATATTTTTGATTTATGATAACAAACTAAAAATATTAGTCTTCCTTCAATAACCTTGAAAACCAGAATTGGCGTTTTGGGTAAATGACTCTGCATTGTGTCACTTTAAGGAGTGGCTCCACCTCCCATCTTTCTAAGCTTCACACAGCCTAGGGTGAGGCACATAGTGATGCTTTCATTTCCACTGCGAACGTGTTGCTATGGTCCACGAACACTTTGCCTTAGGAGCATCCCAGCCTCAGCCTGTGTTAGCCTCAGTCCACTCTCTCTTCCTACCAGAGTGAGCCTTCCCCCAAAGAGGACAGATAGCTCAAGGCAATTGGTGCTGTAGTCCTGTGGCCACGTTCAGTTAAGTTGCCAGTAAACAGTCTCACTCCATGGCTTTTGTTATGGCTCCAGCTTTAGCTGCTGTCAATTTGCTACATCCAACTTCAATGATCTCAACCTCTTGATGTTCTAGGTAGAACATCCCATGTCCTATCATTTGCTTGCAATCTCTTGGAACACCCACCATCCCTTCCTTCTCCAAGTAAACCTCATTTCTTCCAGTCCTCAAAATGCCAGGTCTAACCCCAACTTTGTCTATGCGGTCATTGCCTTACCAGGGAGTCAGTCACACCCCAAACAGACACACATGGAGGACTATTCCACATATCCAGATAAACTACAGGTATGTATGAATTGCTATGGAATCTGTAAATTTATGGGAACCATTGCTAATTTTAGTTTTTTCCTAAGACTATACTAAAGTAAATGTATAAACTCTGAATATCGAGGATTTCTTAATTACTATAACAGAAGATTTGGCATGGGAGTGGGACATTTAGAAGACCAGGAAAAAGAATGTCCATCTGTACTAGAGTTGGGACAAATGGATAGTAAAATGCAAACCAACAGAGGCTAACCATATTACAACAAAGGGAAGATGGTTCATTCAGGGTTGGCTGCAGAGGACAAGTGGATGCTTTCAGGTTTAGCTAGAGGTTAAGAGAGCTGGCATTCTTGCGAAGACACGGAGCTGAATGGCAGCAAAACTTACATCAGAGAGGGTAGCTAAGCCCGAAGACACTGAGCAGAAAGTAAAGTAGTTTAAAGAAAAGCTGAAAGACATGATGGAATCCAAGAAAGGATTTGTAGAACCAGACTGTACTCAGTGCTATAAAAATTGATGCCACCAATTGAGACCATCACTTTAAAGTGATTAGGACACTGAACTAGACCACCTCATGATCAGGCCCCAATGTCTGCGTGGATGGCTGGAGGGGAAGAACGTGGTGAGGACACTGGACTAGACCATCTCATATCAGGCCCCAGTGACTGCGTGGATGGCTGGACAGAGGAACATGGTCAGAGGAAAAGAAGATGTCACCCAACTTAAGGATCCCAAAAGCAAGGGAGTCAAAGTTCAAACTCAACAAAGGTCAAAGTGCTGCCTAACAGCACAAGTTTATCCCCCTGCCTATTGGCTCCACCTGCAGGTGCACTGTGCAAATGCAGTTAAAGACGGCCTTGACAGGATTAACTCATTAGAAATCATACTGTTCTACCCTTTTAGCAACACTCATCAGCTTTATCAAATGCTCATGTTAACTTATTTCTTACTCTAATAGTCTAGTAGATAGCCACTTTTGTGTTTGGACATGTGAGGGGTGTGTGTGTTTGTGTGTGTGTGTGTATGTGTGTGTGGCATGTGTGCAAGTATGCAACCATATACATGCAGGTGAAGGCCAGAAGAATTTGTTGAGTTTCATCAACTCTTACTCTCCACCTTACTTTTTGAGATAAGGTTCCTCACCGACCCTATTGCTTGCCATTTCCACTATGCTGGCTGACCAATGAGCTCCTGGGATGGATCTTTCTGTACACACCAATGCTGGGATTATATGCAAATGTGCTCATATGTGACTTTCACAGGGACTGTTGGCCAGTTCTTCAAACTCATGTCCTCTTCCCTGTGCAGTGGTCGGTCGTACCTACTGAGCCAACTCTCTGGCCCCTCAACATGTTTTCTGGGCATTATCCAACTATACTATATAATTAGAAGTTCCTAGTCACTGGGCTCAATTTCTAGAAAGGTCAAATGTGTTGCCAAGAAATACAATGAAGTACATTTCCATGCCAGGGAAAGAGAAATGTCTATTAAGGATTATTTTTGTATAATTATGATTTCAGATGAATTTGTAAGTAGTTAGAAATTATGTACACATAAAGGCAAAAAGAAGAAAAGAAAGACATTTAATCAAACATGTAGAAAACACACAGAATTCCTGAACATTGTCTATGAGCACAGGATCTACAGAGTGAAACAACCCTTGATATCCTAAGAAACCTGGGAAGAGGTACTGTTACATGTTTCGGTATGGTCAGTGTATTTAGATTTATAATTCCAAGCAGGGTGATAGGTACTTAATAAGTAGTCAAAGTTTGCAGAAAAGTTTTGGCAAAGTAAGCAAAGAGTTAATTATATAAGCTATGCAGCACAGTGTTACGATAATGATATAATAATAATAATAATAATAATAATAATAATAATAATAATAATAATAATAATAATAATAATAATAATAATAATAATAATAATACTGTGAAGTAAAGCTCAATTCTCCTAACATTTTTTAAAGATTTAATATATTTTTTGAAATTTTATTTTATTTACTTAGTTTTATTTGCTTGAAAGTATGCATCTGTATTACATGCTTGTTTCTGTGTACGCCAGATAGGGCATCTGATTCCCTAAGACTAGAGTTACAGACATTTGTGAGTCAATATATGGGTGCTGGGATTGAACCAGTTTCCTCTGAAGAGCAGTCAGTTGTCCTAACTGCTAGGCTTCCTCTCCAGACAAACTCTAAAAGCCAAAGCCAAGTACCTGGAGCCTAATTAAACACCAAGAACAGGATGGCCACCTATGCAGTAAATTTTGTCACTGGTAGGGAGATGTCAATGGCCACAATTACTTGTCAATAGAGAAGGACACCACGTCCAAGTGAGCATGGCATTGCTTCTTCTTCGCATTTGCAATCACAATGCCTCACAATCACTGACACACAAACACTACCGTACACTGACTTGGAATTCTCAAGCAGCTGCTCTCTCCAAAGCATGCATGTTACAACCACCTTAGCCACCTCTCTTGCTCCACAATGTGGCAATGATTCTGCTCAGTTTCGGATAGACAGAAATTACAAGCTTTCTTTGTGACTCGTTTTCTTCTGTTATGAAAAAGTATTTGTATAACTTTGATAAAAAAAAGACATCAGTTTCATTGGGTCAAGCGTGTTTGTTTTACATCCATAAAGATGAATCTGCCTTTAAAGGAATTCACAAAGAGCACGACATAAGTCGGTTCTGCTGTATGTTGGGTCTTGATTTTGTAACTATCTGATTTTCTTATCAATACTGATAAAATGCTCACATATCTGTCTGTTTCAAATAGAAGTTTGTTGAGGTCTTGAAGATTCATCTAATTACAGTTCTTCAAAATTTAAAAGGCTGAGGTAATTTGACCTAATTCCTAAAAATGACATGGATCAGATTTTTTTTAAATATTAGCAGTAATATGAGAGGTAATATGAGAGATTTTAATATTAAAAAGATAAAGGAACTAGCAAGCTGAACTTTAATATTTATCATGGAATTTCCGATAATTTAAGAAGTGAAAGGCCACGGAGGTTTCATTTGTTATCACTCCTCCGCGTTTATTTCCTCAGAGCTTCCTACTGATTCAGTCACTCACATGAAATAATCCATTACAGACACACGGAGGTGAACAGGCGCTCCTTCCTCATCCTCACCAACACAGGAAGTGAAATGGGGATAGAGGAAAACGAAGAGAAATAGCAATAGCCTCACACAGCACAGAAAAGCCTTTAGAATTCCTTCTTTTCGCCATACATCTGGTTATAATCTTCCTTCAAATCAAGAAGGAATAAACAAAAACAAAAGAAGAAAATCAAAGCATCCCTGACATTAACTGAAATGAAAGGCTAGGCAACGGCTGGAGACATTTCTTCCACCGGCTGTCTTTCCTCTTAACTATGCCCCCTCTTACCTGATAGGGGCACCTTTGGCTTGTGCTGGTCTCAATAATACTGTGATTGTGGTGGCAGTTTCATTCAGAGAGGCATCAACTCCTTCATAATCAGGTAAAGTCGGAGCTGAAAAGAGACCAACGAGGTGAAAAGAAAGTTCAATCGATTTGTGGCGATATATGATAGGCTGCTATGAATAAATGATCCTACCTTAAGGGAAAATCAATTTAATTCGTAATTAACTGCAGTGATCCTTATTTTATGGCATGACACTGAACCTGAACTGTGGACAGGAGAAGCTAGGTAGGCGAGGTTGCTGGATTTTTAAAAGCTGTCTGGAGACTTGTACTCATTATATTCCAAACACTATGTGTAGACCCATGGGTTTCAGCTTCCAAAGCTCTTTAAGCCGGCGAGCAAGACGTGGGACAGTGGGACAAGGAGAGTCAGCACTGGCTGGACGGTCACACATGAGACTTGGACTGTGTATTGCAGAGGGAGGTAATGGCCCTCGCTGTTCATGCTTGGCAGGCGAAAGAAAGGTCTAGTATTCTTTTCTGGACTAGTTCCATGTGAGCACAAGGGAGACATGCTAGTCAGCTGTGGTGCATTGGAAAGGAGATTCTACTTTTCAGTTACTAAGACCTAGTTCATTTACTGGCAAATAATTAAAAACATAAATTTTCAACATGTTGGATAGTGTTTGTGTTCTATGAGTTTTCCAACCTTGAACTGAAAGAAATTTCAACTGCCTTTTACTATATAGATGGATATATAAGGGAATGACCCATTGAAATATGCGGATTATTATTTAATCTTGGCAAGCCAGGTAATACTTAACAAAAAAGTAAACAAAACAAAAAATCTTTATCAAAAACTTGCTAAATTCAAAGCATATGCAAAGTTTTATGAGCTGTGATAGAGCCATGAAGACAAAACACAGTCACTGACACAGAATCAAGAATAAGAATTAACCTTTTATGAAGCCAAGTAGTATAAACCAAAAATATACACACAGTAAACTTTCACATAATCAAAAGATGCGAACATTTAAGCACACAAAACAGTGGCTTGTTTTTATACAAATTCTAATTATTCTGTTATTTTGTTTGCATAGGTGTTTTGCCTGGATGTTTGTTTGTGCACCACATGCATTCCTGGTGCCTGTGGACATCAGGAGAAGGCGTCAGATTCCAGGAATTGGAGTTAGATGGTTACAGAATGCCCTGTGGGTGCTGGGAATCAAAACCACATGCATGGGAAGAGCAGCTAGTGCTGTTAACTGCAGAACCTCACCCTGGTCCCCTAAATTAATGCTTTCAATGCTGAGAAATACAATGGCTAGATGAAAGGGGTAGAGAGGCATACATTATCTCAAAATTTACACAGCATCACATTGAGCAGATGCTCCCAAAGCACAGCAACAGAAACGAGACTTTTAAAGTATAAGAAAATGCTGCTCACTGCTTTCTAGTTGCAATACGAGAATTGAAATCAAATAATTCAGAGGGAAAAAGAAAGCAAGAACGGTGTTTCTGTCTATAATTAGAAATTTTCTGTTCGACATCATGTTGAACAGGGTATCTAAGACTTCAAAATGTATATGTGTATGTGTGTCTGTGCATTTATATATAAGAAAAACATAGTTGCTCAGTGTCCTATTTTAAAAGATTATGTAGATTTTACAACAATTTCTATTGAAAATTTCAGTTGTTGTTAATTCTAGAAGGGAAAAAGTTTGTCATGACGTTTACCAAGTCTTATTTTTCTAACAAAGTGATTTAATAAATATTTTAAATCAATGAATTCCATTATGATATAAAATGACAGTTTAATATACTATAATTTTTTAATATAATGGATGATGTTAAAACATCAATTTTACCAGAATACTAATATAAATCAAATCAGATGCAAATGAATATATTGGAATTACTCTTATTCATGATATAAATTTTTTAAAGTTATATTTTATTTAATACATTTCCAAATAAAACAATTTAGATACATATATCTTACTCTTGTAAATTTTTGATTCAGGACAATGTTAAAAATATATAATGTGGATCTCTGCACCTGCTTCTATCAGTTACTGGATGAAGGTTCTACGATAACAATTAGGGTTGTCACAAGTCTGATTACAGGAGAAGGCCAGTTCAGGCTCCCTCTCCACTATTGCTAGGAGTCTTCTGAGCTCTTAGAGCCCAGTCAAAGAGAGAGAGGAGGGATTATAAGGGCAAGGGTATGTGTTAAGATCGTGAATGGGAAACTCACAGAAACAGCTGACCCAAGCTAGTGGGAACTCATGGACTCTGTCTGGACTGACAGGTGGGGAGCCTGTATGGGATCAAACTAGGCCCTCTGAATGTGTGTGACAGTTGTGTAACTTGGTCTTTGGTGGGGTCCCTCGCAGTGGGACCGGGATGTATCCCTAGTGTATGACCTGGGTTTTTAGAAACCCTTCCCTGTGGTAGAATACCATGTTCAGCCTTGCTACAGGGAGGAGTGGCTTGGTCCTGCCTCAACTTGATATACAGAGGGAAGGGGAGGGAGGAGGAACTATGACTGGTATGTAAAACGAATAAAGAAAATTAAAAATAAATGTGCAATGTGAATTGAGAGTGGCTGCTGTTATATATTAAGTAGAATTAAAAAGGATTCACTAAATTAAAATGTGCTTAATATACTATGTGGTTTACTTTCAAAAGACCATTTTCAAATTTAACTCTATAGTTACACATAAAGCTCATAGATATTTTTGTAGTGTTAAACATGATGAACTATTTTATTAACTAGAGTAGACTGAGGGAGCATCGTGATGTTAGCATCAGCAGGAACCTAATCAAGTTGAATGGGCGATTTGACTGAGGAGAATTAATACTCGTAAACGATCTAGTCAAATGCAAATTATAAAAATAAATGTAATAGAAAGTAAAATTTAGTTATATTTATTTATCAACTCAAGAGTTTCTTGCATGTTCTAATTCTGAAAATTAGAGGCATTTATGTGAGGTGTTTGTGAGCAGGAAAGGAAGGTCAGTGTTTGTTTAAAATTACCATAATGTTAGGGAAAGGGGGCAGACAAGGTGTGAGGTATTCCATTACGAGAGTGAAAGACCACCAGGACTTTTTAAACACCATCTATTTATAGCACACAAGTGATACCATACTTAGCACCTCATTGAAAGCATAAGAAAGGTCCATAATCATTTACAGTGAACTTGGAAAGGTTTGAAGTAAAGAAATGATGTAACCGTTTAAGACTACTGTAATTTTTGTGACTGCCTGAAAAGTGTTTGGATTAGAACGTATCACCAGGAATGATTTGTTCTCAAATGGTTAAATAAACTGCCCTTGACCTCACGTAATGATGTAATGATTCAGTAGGCTACAGGATAACACAGCATATATCTGAGTGTCTAGAATATGCTACTGCAAATCAAGAGCATGAACTGCTCAGCTTCTATGTTACTAATTTGCTTACCTGAGATATTTGTGGTAATATTGATGGCTGTGGCAGGCCCAAAGCCTTTGACAGTGCTGGCTCTTATGAAAAACTGGTAGGTGGTTCCAGGGTGGAGATGCATGAATACATGGTGTGTACTATTCCATAAATTTGATACGGTCTGTGGAGGTCCAGCCACTGGAACTGCGGGGTCAAATGACCTTATGCTGCTATAGCTCACCTAGTGTAGAAAATATATTTCCCATTATATATCAACTGAAGGCCATAAAAAATTGTAAGCAAGCCCTTTCTAAACAACATCGCACGCAAGAGCCTCAAGTCATCATTACTTTCCTCTTCTTTTTCTTTTATTTTGGTATGGTTATTTCTGGCATCTCTCGTCCGTCCATCCATCCATCCATCCATCCATCCATCCATCCATCCATCCATC
>LOEQ01000045.1:569871-621670 GCA_001685075.1 Bramus lutescens | reverse complement strand
ATCTATCTATCTATCTATCTATCTATCTATCATCTATCTCTATTTTTATATTGGTATTGCTATTTCTGGCATTTCTCATCCACCTATCATCTGTCTGTCTGTCTATCATTTGTCATTTATTGTTTCATTTAAACTATCTCACTACTTCTCTATCATCTATGATCTACCTAATGATATATGTAGCTGTATATCTAATTTGTCAAATATTTATATTTTAAAAAATCTATCAATAAATTGATATACTTAAATATGCATACTACATATAAAATTTCTTGTTACATACTTTAATGCATGTGAAAACAGAAAGTCTTCATCAAAAGTATGTTATTATTCTCTTTTTTTGTCTAAGAAACACAGAAAATTCTAGTAACATTAGCAGTACAGGCTTGTGATCTGAATTACTTGGGAGAGGAACACAAACTCAAGGTCAGCCTGAGTTACAGAGGGATTTCATGGCCATTTTGTATTAACTTAGTAAAACTGTGCCTCAAAACAAATTAAAGGACACTAGTGCTCAAACATACTAAAAGAGTCAAAAACATTCATTCTTATTCCTATAATTTATTCTTAGGAATAAGATATAGAAATGTTTTTTCTATAATCAGCACAGACTAACTATATAGGCAAAAACTTCACAACTGTGCAATTAAGAATATCCATTTGAAAGCAGTGGGGGAAAGGGAGAAAATTGTCTTTCAATAAAAACATATTTAAAAATTCATTTATTCTCCGCACCTTCTTATTTGAAAATATAGTGATTTATATTCAAAGGTACAATGAAATTCTGAAATGGGTTTTTACTCTGTGTTGCTTTTGGGGGCTATTAATTACTTACTTTGAAAAACAGGCCATTCAGTGGGCCTCTCCTTAAGCACAGTGTGATATTGGTTTCTTAATTTTAGAAAAAGGGACTTAGCATTTTTACATGTAATTATTCATTACAACCATTAATTGGGTCTGACAAAGAACATAGTCCAGTTACACACATATATAGACACAAAACTAGCATATATTCCAAGTATTTGAAAATCTTTGCTACTACTGTACAGTGATTGATTTTAAAATCCAATATTTTGTGAACTAGAACAAAGAGAGTTGATGATACGTCACTCTTCTCTTCCCCCTTTTCCTTTCCTGTTATTTCCACCCAGATGTCTCCTCGGCCTGGCCTCTTAGTATCTACACCTTCTCCTCATACCTCATACTGAGTGATGATTCCGTTTGGTTCCAGTGGCTCTTTCCAGTTCAAGAAGATCTTGTTTTCAAAGGAAGTTCCTTGGAGGGATTTGACTGGCACAGGCCCCGGCACTAGAAATAACATGCATTGGAAATAAGAAAACTTGCAATCAACAAGATAAACACAATTTAAAGTAGATGTCATGGAGCAAAATATATCTTTAAAAATAACATCGGCACATGAACGGTATTCAGACTTTACCCTGATAATGGACACCAATCATCAGCCTGTAAGTACCTAAAGCAGGAAATGGAGAAATGTAAAGTTATTGTTATTCAAATGAATATTCAATCACCTTGGAGAGTGGCATAGCCATGTAGTCTGCTTTTCTCTCTTGTATACTGCTAATAACATGAAGTTCTTATTTGTAATTTGTTCTGAGAACAGAGATGCACTTCCCTGAAAGATTTCTTGAAGATTATGATAATCCCCTAAAGAGGCTCCATCAACGAAGTTCATAAAATAATGAATTATATTCATAATTAACACTCCTTAGACTCAAAAGTCAAATCACACAGCACTGACTTGAAATGCCCATTAAAAATCATCCTGACTTTTGTAGCTATACTTATTAAATTTTCTATAATTAAAAAGATAGCGATGATTATTATATTTTTAAAAGTTGTTAGAGATGAATACGCTAAAATGTACCTGCTTCATGCTTTTACTTTTTCTCAGCTAAGGAAGAGCTTATTAAGAACAAGCTGGTTTAGGATTCAAGGATCTCTTGATTTGCTTTCTTCATTTGGCAGAGCTGAGGATGGGGCTCAGGGCCTGGCAAATGCAAGCAAGCGTTCTCCCACTGAGCTATCTCAATACCTCACTCTACTCTTTCTTCCTTCTTTCCTTCCTTTTTTTATTCATTTTTGTTGTTGTTGTTGTTGTTGTTACTGCTTCTTGTTTGCTTGTTTTGGACAGGATCTAATGTATACTCTCACTCTGAACTCTCTGTTTAGCCGAGGATGGCCCTAAACCTATGATCTTTTGCCTCTACCTCCAGAATGCTGGGATGACAGGCATGTGCCTTCATGCTCTGTCTTATGCCACATCTGTGTTGGGTACTTAATTCAGAACTTTGTGCATGTTGGGCAAGAATTACAACTCCTGAGTAACACTGCTCCAGTCCGTATTTGCGAAGGCCTCATAAGTTGCAAAATCCTGTCATTCATCAGCCATGTATTAGTTACTATTGATAGGCTACAAGATATTTCTGCTAGTGTGTATTTCTCTTTTTATAGATCTTACTTTAAAACCTGGCCGTTTATTCACACAGTCCAGATTCTTCTTCTAATCGTGCTTAACAATACATATTACCTCACACTCTTGACTTAAAAACTTCTTTTTAAAAAAAAAATACCAACCCGGTATTGGGCAAGTATGGTTTTTAATTAATATTTTCCCTGAATCTAACGTTTCAGTGAACTTCACACATGACATTATCTAGAAATGCCGTTTCAAAGTACAGAGCAATTTCATGAGGATTGAAATAAATTAAAAACCACTGGATCAAAGGAAATGTATTTCTTCATGGCTAGCAGCAGCAAGAAATTCTGAATGATATGCCACCAGATGAAGATTTACTTCATTCTACAAGGAGACTATGAATGATGATATGACCTCTGAGGCAGGCAACATGAGGTGACGCATAAAAGAAAGAAATCTAGAAGAATAAAAGAAAAAGAAATCCACACTAAAGATAGCATGGTAGCCCTTAACTTTGGACATGTTCATGGTCCTGTCAGTTAACCATCTCTTACCCATGTCCCATTGCTGTCAGCACAGGCTACTGTGCTCAGCAGGGCAGAGAGCCTGACAAGGATTCTGGGTAGTTTCTGGCAATGCCAAGGCCCCCAGAGACATGGGTTCATTGTGCAAGTGGATATCTGTGCATGTGTCGATTCTATTTATGACTGCAATCAAGGAAAATATATTTCTTCACACGTTTCTCAGGGAAAGTGGCAGATATGGGTAGGAAGAGTCAAAACACCAAATAGTGAGGACTTGTTATCAAAATTCCGGTGTCTATCTCCTATAATTTGTCCTATAAATATTATGAAATAGAATGAATATATTTCAAATCATTCTTATTTAGGGATGGTTCAAGATATTTGTGTAATTCTACATTGAAAGATGGGCAGAAGTGGTAAATTGTTTCCCTACAACGTTGATATGATCACCCCCTTCTCACACATGTTCTACAAGGCCATAACTCTGCTTGAAGTATTTACAAGTTCCATTTTTCAAGATTGGAAATATGGGAGAAAAATCATGCCCAAGATAGGGCACAGAAGTGATCATGACTTGGATTAATAAATACTCCAATAACAACCACATAAAAGAAATGTGGATGAGCTATGGGCACAGACCAAATCCGTTCATTTATGTTCTGCACCTGAGCAGGGATGATGTCTCTACACACAAAGGCAATGTCTCAGTTCAGTTATGATTTGCATAAACACAGCATGAAGCGTTTAAAGCCATTTCAGGCCCAGCTTCAGACTGTGGGGATTCACGTTATATTTCCACACCGATGACTTTGAGTAGAGGCAGAATGCTGATTCCCATTCCTGCGCTTGTGATTCATCTGAGAGCCGTTCCGGCTAATTTTGTTTGGAGCATGAGAAAGTCCTTCAAATAGAACTTCAAAATGGAAAAGAAAAATGAAAGAGGCGTGGAGAAAGATTATATTAAATAAGCATTATAGCCTCTAAAACATAATAAATGTACATTTAAAATGACTTTGTAGCTTTAAAAAATGTCCCCAAACCAGGTTTTTCTGCTGAGTTAACTTCATAATATTGATTTCCATGAATGCTGGAATAAAAAATGAAAGTGGAACCTTATACAAAAAATTCTGCCCATGCATTAAAAAGCACATGTAATAAATTAAGTATAAATTCTACCCTAAGGTTCTAGTTGGAAATGGTTCTAGCTTTGGGAGCTTGATTTATGGACGTCCCCAGAATTCTTTTCACACAATTATATCTTTTTATTAGGTGGTTGATAATTTATTCTTTTTCTATGTATGAAGTGCAGCAATAATTTCGTAAGACTGACTTAACCAGATCATCATGATCCATTGATCTTTGCAACAATAAGCATGATTTAGTTATTCTTCCTCACCTCAGAATATCGAAATACACCAAGTATTCTGTGTAGAAAATCAAGCTCATATGAGCAGCCCTGAGGAATGACTTACAAATACTCCATGGAAGTTTCTTCATCAGTCATTAAAAACGACTTAAAGCCTACTGTATGGGATACAATCACTGGGATTACACTGTAGTCATATTATGAAGCAATAATGTGGAACTTCATACAACTGAAGCTTATACAAAAAAGCATCCAACACAGAAGCTAAAATAAAAGTAGACCTGAAAACAGCACTGAAAATAAATGTAGAAATGTTATTTCTAATTTATAAAACTGATTCTACGTAATATGAACCTTGTTGTTATGAGTTTGATAGGTTTAGGGCAAAATTGCACAGATATTTCATTGCCTGAGTATTAATACAGCCATTTATGTAACCAAATGTTGTTTAAAAATATATTGCAGTTAACAAAAGCATTATAAAAACCTGACTGCCTTCTTTGTTTGTGGGAAAGAAAAGCAAGATAAACTGTATCAAAGGATAACACCATAGGGAATTACATTGTTGGAGGGTGACTAGATAAAACAAACAAAAATATCAAACTCATGTAGCTGAATCTAAACGTTATCAATTAAGACATCTTGACTTTAAATGCTGACAGCAATCTAAAAAATGTGCCTATAGTCTTATTTTTAAAAACGTCTTATAAAATGCCTAGCATGACTCAGACACTGAAACCTCTACCCCACTTCAGAAGATGTGAATTCCTCAGGATATTTGTGTAGCTAGTTTTGGACTTTCATTGATATTGTTGATGCCTGAATCCACTATCGTTACCTCTTCTTTTCTGTACAGGTAAGTGCTGCTTTATGGGAGGGTGGGGGTGACACTGGAGATGGGGGTGAGATTTTTATAATATGTTTGGGCTTATGTATTATTTAAATAGTGTTGCCGCATTGGTTTCAATAAACCGCAACAATGTAGTAACTGCAAGAGGACCCTCTGGTTAACTCAAACACGACAATAATGAATTCCTCTTAAGTCTCGGGGTTTGACTCCCGAATTTTAGTAATATGAGGAGGACCGCAGACATCATGTTGTGCAGTCTAAGCTGTGCAAGGCTCTCACTTCTCTAGGACAGCAAAGCAACGGGACAAACCAGAGTCACTTCAAGTTTCACAGGAGAAGAGCTGAAATGAGCATTTCTAGAAATTATAGCACACTTATCTTACTTTATGGTCATCTCATTCCTATTTGTTAGGCACCAAAAGATACACAGTAGCCAAGTGAATAGATGAAGGGAGGTGTGTGGGGGAGTCTGATCGTAAACTACACCCTTAACTCTGAAATTCAAATAAAAATACGGGCCTCTTATCCAGCTGTTGAAGAAAATATTAAGAAGGAATAGGACCGCAGAGACCTCATGACTTGGCTCCTTTACTTGAGCATATAACTAGAGAGACAGAAGAATTTTCTGATTATGGAAATGATTGGTAAATCCCAAGTTCTGCTAAGAGTGGCCTGAGATCATTACATTTTCTTCCATTTATAAAAGATCATGAATAAAATAAAGTGTCACCCTAAAATATATAGTTGTTAGTAAAGTCATAGTTTTGGAATTTTTGTATATTATTTTTATTCATTAAAGAACAGTATTCATATTCCTATTATTGATGTGCCATACTATTAGAGAAAAGGCATCCATATTATAGTGTTAAGACAAATATGCATTCTTATTATTTTTTATAAGTATCATTTCTTAGATTGTAATAAAAAATATAAAAGATTATGGCCTGTTATTTTCTTATGAGGATCTTTATTTGGACTAAAAAATGTCCTGTGTCTTTTGTGCTTTAATTCAGTCAATCAAATGGAATATTTTATCTTCAAATACTGGGAGAATAATAGCATCTTGTATGATTTATATAATTCATACACAATTTGTAAAAAAGTGAATTTTACCAATAGGTAACTATATAGTGATGTGGATAACAACCTTTTTGTTTTCACACTTGGTAAGAAAGTCTTTATTTAGGCTTGAAGCACCATTGCCACTTCTCCTATCATCATTTAAAAGGTCATCATGGGTGCATGCCATTTAGTATCTGTATTACTTTCTGAAAACACAAAGTCAGTTAGAGGTAATCTGGCTGAGACAACCTGGTAGATTTTTTAATTCAGTACTGGACAATGGGGAGGGGGTAAATCTAAAGAAAAGACAGTATTCTTTGCCCCCCGCCTGCCTTGTGAAGACACCAAACAGGAGCATACCATCTTCATCAGTCTGAATGATCGTCTCCTCACTCTCCTTCCTGCCCTCTGGATTGGTTAGGATCATCTTGAGGCTGACATTTGTATAAGGTGGCAGATGGTTCACAACGTGCTGAGGGGCTTTGGGGTCCATGTCCAAGCAGTCTGCCCTGCTCTCATTGTGGCCACGGAAGTAGTGGTAGCAGATCGTGACATTGAAGGTGTGGCAACGCGTGATGTTGTAACCCAAGGACTCCCAGTCCACAGCGATGCGCCTTGCCTGGATTTCAGCAATCTTCAAAGTCTTCGGGGTCCTCATAGGCTCTGCAAAATAAATACAGACAGCTGTCACCTAGACTGTAAATTCCTTCTGGAGAGTGAAGTACTGAGCATAACAGTATATTCAGTCCAGTGGATGTCAAGAGAATCTTTGGCTTTTAGTGTTTTGTCAAGAGAATCTTTGGGTTGTAATGTTTTGCTTGTTCATAATTTCATGCTGGTAAGTTCTGAGACTGATTCAACAGTAAAAAAAAAAAAAGAGGAACTAAAATGTGAAATGACAATAATCCCTAGTACTCATGGATTTAGCAGAAAAGAGAAAACCAGCAGAAAATGTAGAAACAATGTCTGACAGCTGTTGCTGTCTGGTTTCCTGTCCCCTTCCTTTGCCACTACTGACCAAGCAGATTAGCTCATATATCAGAAGGGACAAGAGTCAGTGTTCCCTGCTCAGCGATTTGTCATGTCACTAAGCCATGGTGTGTACTAATTTAGTCTAATTGGAACACTAAACTACCATTTACCAAAATGACACAGTTATTAATTAACGTTAATTATTCCGGTAATGATGTTGTTCATCAAAGCAAATAAAAATTTAGAAAAATTACAAGAAGACATGTGGATATTAACACCAACCACCTTCTCTCCTTCTTGATCTCTTCGTAACTTATTTTCTAGAAAATACTCAGGCCTAACCACCAATGCACTGTCATACAAACCAAACTAGAAGGTGAGTTGTCACTCAACTGAAAACCCCTGGCAGGACTGAACACTCAGAAGACCGGAGTCCATCCATCACTGCCTCCCAGTGGTATCCATTCCTCATGCAAGACTGACTTTAATTGTCAAACTTAATCAAAATAATTACTCTATGAAAGCCAGAGCCATGGTGAACCCCATACAGTACAGAAACCAAAACACAGCAAAATGTTAAGACATTGATTAGACAAAACTAAAAGAGCTGAGGCCAAGTTCAAGGTCCTACTGGTTTCTCCTTAACTCACTTAGGATGGTTAATACTATTGCTAACTGGAAATTAGTAGGGATAAAAGGAAATCAAATCTAAAAATCCCATTTGTGTGTTCTTATACATTTTTATATTTGAGATTAGAATCCCAGTCCTATAAAAATAATTAGGATGCAACACAGATGGCAAGCCCAAATTGAGAATCCAGTTCAATGGCTGTAGTGTGGGTTGGGAAACAATCCCAAGTGGGAAGTATTTTAAAATTTCAAAACTAAAAATTCCCCATGTACACATGTAAATTAAACTCTGCTAGAAACTAATGTTTAGGTTTCAAATGTTAGCAGGCAATCTTCCGACTTCAGTCTGCCTGCTGGATCAGATTTGTTTTGTGTACTGTCTTAAACCCATAGAGAGACTGAGAGAAAGAGGTGGCTTTTTAATCATACATGCCATTGTATATCTAACCCTACGCTAATACTCCCCCCACTGGGTGAACCATACCAAGAATGGCTCATTCTTTCAATTTGGATCAATGTTTGTCTCTGGTGTCAAGTGGCTGACCAAATAATAACAGCTAGATTAACTCCAACCATCTCAAGAGAATCTGTAATTTCACTACTGCTGGATAACAACAAGACTTTCTTTAGTGGCCAGAGTCAACTTGAACCATATGCTGCTTACAAAGTATTCATTTGTATCCAGAACGAGGAAGTAAGAAACTATCTAGAATATATGAATGAGTGATTCCTAGGCATCACTGGCAGAAAACAACACAGACGAAATCGCCTGGTTAGGAATGCTATCCCCTCTTTTGGAATCTAAGCATTTCTCTGGCTCTGAGCCATCATCCTCTTTCACCATTTTCCCCCATTTTGTTTCACTGTTCACCTTGTAGCTATTTCATAATTTAATACCATTTCACACACCACGAAAGAAGCCAGTGCCTATGTGCACCCTATGTTCCCGCATAAGCTCAGAGTTGGCAGAAGATGTAATAATTACGTGCTAGTTAATTGTTGTCAAACCTAGAGACACCTGGGAGGAAGGCATCTTAACTGAGGAACTGTCTTCATTAGACTGGCCTGAGGGCAAGGCTATGAGGCATTTCCTTGATGTTTATTGATGTGGGAGGGATCAAGCCACCAGGGCTGTGCCACCCCTGGGTAGGTGGTCCTGGGCTGTATAAGAAAGAAAGCAGAACAAGTTGTGTGGAGTAAGCAGCTGAATACTTTACCCCCAAAGCCTCTGCTTTGGGTCCTGCTTTCAGGTTTCTGCTTGAGCTCCTGTCATGGCTTCCCTTGATAATGGAGCCTAATTGCAAGAAGTAATAAACCCTTTTCTCTTTAAGTTGTTCTGGTCAGCTTTATTTATTTATTTACTTATTTTTTGTTTGTTTGTTTGTTTAACTCATTCATTCCTTTACATCACAGCAACAAAAACTAAACTAGGACAATTAGTTACTAGGTAAAAGTGCTCTGGTGAACTTGGATAATTTACTTTGTGCGCACTTGAATGTTACTTATTTGATTGGCATTCATCGTGAATAACACATGAAACTCAATACAACTCAGAAAAAAAGTACACTGTTCAACCTATGCCTGTATGTCACTACCAAAATTTCAGTGCCAATACATGGTTAACAAAATAATTTTTGGCATACTTTTCTAAGATAAGAGAGTCTCTCAACAAAGTCCGCATGTTACTTGCAATTCTGTTTCCGTAGATTGAATTATGTGATCAATTACCCTATTCTTGTTATATAGAGATTTAAACATGATGCTACATCCTGTTGTCTTGCTGTAGACAGGCTTGGAACACAGTTCCTTCTCATGCTCATATAAAGAAAACGTAGGCAAAAACAAGAATTGAAAAAAAGTGATACAGCAAAGTTTTATCAGAACCACATGGAGAAAGACAATAATGTAGAGATCTTAAAGCAGCAAAGAGTCACATAAAAATGCCTACCAGTTACTCATCTATTATGAAACAAAAATGGACTTTTATAAAGGTATGCAAAATGATACAGATGGCAGCAAAATGAATAAAACATAACATTTTTAGGCCTAAGAAGCTTAGCTCTTATTTATTAAAGATGATAAAACAAGAAAAAGATTATATTTTGATATAAGGGAGACATGAATGGAACATAACAGTATCTCTGAACTCATGAGGGAGTGATAACTTTTGCTTGTCAAATAGAGGAGACATGTGCATTGGATCTCAGCAGACAGAGCCTAGATCTACAGATGTATTTTGGATAAATAATACAATAGCAAAAGAAGTAAGATGAAAAGAAATGTGGAATGTAATTGAGAAAAAGAAAACTACAAATTCCCATTTGGTAACTTTATAAATACCCAGCTGGATGAAAATGTAGGAAAAACTAGTTGAACGAAAAGCGAATAAACTTTGATGGTGTTGTGGAGGCTGAGTTGAGAGTTTCCGGGCAGAAAGTTAACGTAGCAAACACAGCTGCTTTAGAAAGAGACAAACTGGAGGCCATGTCATAGTTAGAGACATTGGGGTAGAGAAATTCAAATTCTACAGCATGTAAGGAGATAATACAGGCTGAACAAGAAGGGGGACATCAGAGATGGACGGACTAGATACCACATTGGAGGAAAGAGCTGAGACACTGGGTGACCATTGGGGTTTAACATATAAAAACAGGTGTTACATAACTGTCGTGTTCAGACAGAATGACTTAGAAAATCATGGTGCTCTAAAAATAAGTAAAAAATAAATCAAGATACCGTATACTAAGAGGTGAAATATATAGTGGTTCAATGTCATTTATGTATTGCTTTCTGTTAGCCTTTAAGTGCACTAGGAATGAGGACTGTGAAGATCAATTTAACCATGCCCTAACTTAAGAAGCAAGTCAAATAAGTAATAATTGAATTAAAAAGCATATAGGCAATAATTGGGGAAATTTATGTTTTAACTAACTGGGAAGCATGCTGAAGAAGAGATCTGATTAGAGACACTGGTCTACCTTAATAAAGGGAAGGATAATCACATCAGACAGAGGGACAAGGAACAGCACAAGAGGCAGTGAAGAAGAGGCTAAGAAGGTGGATGGGGAATGGACAGAGACTATGAGGGAAAGATAGAAACAGAACTGAGGTAGAACATTAGTGTGTAACAGAGCATGGGTGGGGCCACAGACCTGGAAAAAGAGAGTGTTAACAATACATAACTACAAATTCATTCCAAAAGAACCTGAAAGAATCCATCAAAGTCTAACATATATTTTAATCCCATCATTTTCTAAACAAATATATTCTTAGAATGAGCTGCTTTTCTAGAGACCCACTAGCTAAAGGACCAGAAGAAGTCAAACAGAAGTCAGGCCTTCAGACAGCTATGGCATCCTACTCATCCCAGGGTCAGCTAGCCAGGAATTATCCCAGTATATAAACTCTGTTGGTCCCCATTAAAAAAATGCTGTTGTCTGAGCCAATCTTCTTATAGATTAAGGAAGCATCAACACCAGGCAGCAAGATCTTTTGCATGTAAAGATACTAATACTTAAACAATGTTTTTTTCTGTTTTATTTAGAACCCTAGTCCTAAAAAATTAAGAATGTTGACTGATATTGCTCAGAATGGAGAGGTTTTGTCTTTGTAGTTGTTGTGATTTTCTTTTAAATTGACCCCTAAATTAGTGAAACAAATTGCTCTGAATCATACTCTATTATTTTACCTCCTCAATGATAAGATGTGTGTGTGTGTGTGAGTGTGTGTGTGTGCATGTGTGTGAATCTTCTCTGTATTATGAACTGAAATGGACAAAGTACCCCAAACATGAACATCAAAGTGCTAAAAGCTCAGATTCATTTTCACATGTTGAAAAAAAAAAACAATCTCGGACAGTGTTATTCTTCTTCATAAAATGTTAGGCGATTAGATCATTGAAGAGACAAGCTTCAGGAAAGCATACACACACACACACACATAATCTACAGCATCAACTGCAGGAGCGTCTGGAGAGAGGCTGGAAACTGCTTTTGTTTCTAAGGTCAGATAGTATGTTGTGTTTTCCTCTATTAACTCCGTCTTTGGGTCTGTCAATTGCAAAATTTGTTTCCCTGATTTCAAGATTTAAAAATCTATCTTTGTAACAAACATGGTCTTGTCACACATCTCTAAAATTATTGTACTCTTTTTGCTGGAAGAAAATAACAGCTACGTTTCTCACTACCCCATCCCCGTGTGTTTATGTCTTAGAAGGAAATAACTGATTGTTTAATAAAAAGTAAGAATTCAGCTTAGGGACATGAACTTATATACTTAGTACAATCAGACAAAATGGTAGTTCCTCTTCTCCCATCTTTTTTGGTGTTAAGAATTAAAACCAAGGTCCCCAGCATGCCTAGAAAGAAATCTATCCCCCAGCTACACCCTTAAATCCATCAGTCCAACTTATTCATTTCATTAAACAGTGACTATGTACAACAGAAGAAACAATGCTTTTATCTGAGTTTGGAAATTACCAAGTCAGGAACTCCTCCACATTAAGAAGGTAAAAAAGCAAACAAAAACAAAAGCAAACAAGCAAATCCACATGGTCAACCTTATTGGGCCATTCAGCTTATTTCTTGAAACACTGTTGACTGAACACATTCCTTCAACTTCTCTCCTAGGCTGTCAACCAAGAGGTGAGGCTGGGCAGATACTGTGCCTTTCGGACTGGTAGAGGACCTGAGTGTCCCTGCACTCTGATGTCTGAAACAGTGCTGGAAGAAGAGGAAGCAAAAGAACAGACAAGAGATGCCAAAGTCCAGTCCTTTTCACAGCCTAAGGAACTTCAAGCCTTCTTAATAGAGATAATGCATATTAACAGATAGGCACAAATCTCTATCCTACTTTCTTTGCCCATGGATTCAAGGAGAATTATTTCCTACTAAGTTTTTTCCATTGACTTATGTAGTGCATGTGTGTACATATACACATACCAAAGTGCATACAGAGAGAGAGAGAAGAAAAGTTGTGGGAATACATCCCCTTCCACCACAAAGGACTAGTTGCCAGACTTGGTAACAAGGTTTGGTACCAGCTGAGCCATCCTCCTATCCTTAATTCTTCTTCTTCTTTTTTTAAAAGTAGTAAGAAATGTCAGAATTAGAGATTTCACCTAGCTGGCTAAATGTTGATCAGCAACATTTTCTAATTTTATCCATCCTTTCTAACATTTATTGTCCATTTATTTCTTAACAATTTCAGTAAGATAGGTAATATTCCATCTAGCTAAATTATAAGGAAATGTCAAAAACGGTATCCGAATCTACAGGCAGTATTAGATAATTAGCACATAGGTAAGGAAGTCATGTTTCATTGAATTCATTTCAATTCTAAACAGATCAAAGCTGGGATTTACACCTCCAGGAGTGACATGTCATATTTGATAGGCGAAAAGAAAGAACTATGTCGATCCTTCTCGAAAGGTTAGTACAAGGAAAGGGCACATGGACAGAGGGGACCTGTTGACTTTGAGTCACCTCCTTACATGAAGAAAAAGTGTTAAACATCAATAAATGAAAGAGAAGTATTTTCCTTCCTGGGGGGGGGCTTGCTAAACAATGTGACACAGGACAGGCCAATATTTATATCTTTCTGTAGCGCTAATCCCTGGTTATTCTGAAAGAGTTATGACAACAAAAGCTTTAGCAGCCATAAGAGAACAGAGAACAGGGATCCTATATCCCTAGAATCAGTTTTTAATGATAAAACTTATTAGCCAGATGTCAGTCAGAGAAAAACAGATGATATCCCAAAGCTCACGAGAAGAAAAGAAAAAAAGAAAAAGGGAAATCTTGTCCATGCTGTACACAGACTGAGAACACTGAAGCATGCCTGGAGCTGCTTGCTCCTGGCTGTCTTCTCATCAGAAGCTTTAGAAGTTAGCTGCAAAACACACTTTCCATTCGCTCATTGAAACAAATATGAGGAAAGTGAATTTTCTGCCTGTCAGAGAAGGCGTTTGCCAGTGTGAGCCAAAATCGGATGGAGAGAAAATGTTGGAACATAGGTTAGCTAAAAAAATTAATAAATAAAAAGAAAAAAATGACGCTGCACTTGGGAAAGGGGCCGGTGAGATCCTAAGGCGGTGTTTGGGTTCTCGCTCTTAATCTCATGGCTGGAACCGAGCGTGATCAAGGCTTTACATTTCATGTCTTTTCAATGTTACAGCATCATTAGCCATGCCCAAACAATTTCATCTCTGCTCCCACGGGTCAAATTGCGTTAATAGCAAGTTGAGGAGATTACTTGATTAGTGCTGTAACATGAGGGAGCCTCAGCACCAGGAATAATCACAAAGCAACTGTCAGTTCTTTTGGTTTTCTGGCTGAGTGGTTGAAGTGACATGCTTAGACTCAAGGGAAGCACCGTGACAGAGGGCGTCTGCCTCACTCAGCTATCCTGCAGAGTTCCCGCAATATTTACCAGGTGCCATTGTCCCATTACAAGACAAGCCATTCCCATGGCCCCCTAGAGCCTTCCTGACGCTCAGGAGATGCTACACACATTAGGACACGCTCTGTAAGAACACTAAGCAAACACTTGATTTTAAAAAAGAATAAAATTAACAAAATAGCATGAATTAAAAAGAAAAAGACAACGGCCCTCTTTTCCAATGGATGCATCCTCTTTCAGATCTTCCCAACAGACCCAGTTTTCACTGAGAATTCTGGAACCCCTTGTTAAGTTTCCTTTACATATTTGTTATTATAGTGTGTTAAGTCATGCAAACTAACTCAAGGAACACTCTTTGATTCATCTTACATTGTATATCACACATGTTACTTAATGAAAACTTAAAGCCAACCCTATAGGTAATTGTCTACATTTGGAGGAAAAAAAGGGGGATTGAATTTAGAGAAGAAAATGACATTTTCTGCTCGTGTAGAAACAAGCTCCATTTTTTTTCCATAAAAAATTTAGCTTTAGGACAAGTCAAAATCATAAGAGTGTGGTAAGTTCTGTTACACTTAAGATGCAAATTGTAAAGCACAATTTTATAACACATAGTATAAGCACTGGCATGACTACAAATTAGCTACAAACAGCCCAGGCAAGATCTAAGAGGGTGTTTTCCATGTCTTGTCCCTTACAGGAAATAAGCTACCTTCTTCATAGGATGGTCTAAAAATGACCTGAATACTTGGTACACTTTCCACAGACACTGGCCCACAGCATTTGCTGGCACGATGTTGAATTTATGAACAAAAGAGCAGATACTTTTACTTCAAGAAGTAAGGAAAATTAGGCCTCAAACACTCATTTTCTCCTATAAGATCTGTAAGATAACTCTAATTCATCCTTGCTAGATTTCCAGTCCTCTTGTTGCCTAACAGTGTCTCACAAAGCAGTCAGGGCTCTATTTCCCCATCCTTTGGTATCAGCCCCGTCTCCTATGACCTGCTTCAGTTACCGGGGTGAGGAAAAAGAAGAGTATGTCGACTTTTGCCAGTATCTCATTAAACCCTATACTCCCCTGTTTGTTCATACACCTTCTGGAACAATGGTTCTCGATCTGTGGGTCATGACCCCATGAGCTTTCAAATGACCCTTGCACAGGGGTCACCTAAGACCATCAGAAAATACAGATACTTACATTACGATTCCTAACAGTAGCAAATTAACAGTTATGAAGGATTTTAAAAAGTGATTTTATGGTTGGGGGTCACCACAACATAAGGAGCTATATTAAAGAGATGTAGCATTAGGAAGCCTGAGAACCGCTGCTCTAGACTATGAGATGGCTGACTTGAACCATAATAGCTATCCCAGCCACTCATCAGCAAGCAGATTGCTGCATCAACCAAGAACATCAGTATCTAAAGTCCATGCCTGATCTATGCCTGGACAGTGACGCAATATTTATAGCCATTCACTATATTTAGTAAATCAATTTGATCACACACACACACACACACACACACACACACACACACACATATATATATATAGATAGATAGATATATAGATAGATATATAGATATATATTTCACACACAGACACACACACATATGAGCTACAAGCACAGTCCAATAATGTAAAAGTTTGATTTCATTACTAATGGGTTGTTCTGAACAACTACATGCTTTTTAATAGTCTGCTTTTAGCAATAAGAAATGTCCATTAGCTAGGCAGTGCTGGCATATACTTTTAATCCCAGCACTTGGGAGGCAGAAGCAGGCGAATCTCTTTGAGTTTGAGACCAGCCTGGTCTGCAAGAGCTAGTTACAGGACTGTCTCCAAAAGCAACACAGAGAAACCTTGCCTTGAAAAAAATAATAAAATAAAAAAATGTCTATTAAATGACTGATGCGTCACACACTATCACAGTTTGGTATATGCTTTAAAACACATCTTTCTGGAAAAGCAACATTCCAGCTGGGCAGGATCAATGCCTGGGCTAAGAGATAACCCTTTAGAAAGGTAGAACCACCCCTAGGAAAGAGGATCACGCTGAAGAGACAGGCAGAATAATTATACCTTCACTAAGTTAATGTACTTCCCCTTCCCAGATTTCTGCTCCAGGACAGTAGCTTATCCCACCCCAGCCATGAGTACCCCTGATTCTTTGAGTTAGTCAGAAATGTTCTAAGTCTGTCTTCCTCAACACTCTAGGCTTCACTCTTTATGTAAAGCTCTTCTTCCCACCATGTGGCTATGTGTCTCCATGTGGCTGACATCTTTGCTGCCTTAACTCAAATGACATGATGTTTCTTCCTCACCCCCTTTCTCTTTTCCATTCCTCTCTATCACACAGATGCTAGACGGACACATTGCTTGCTCTGGAGTTTTTCTTATTAAACTCTAATAAACTTCCCTAGCTTAAAACAAAACAAACAACAGTAAAACTGAATGACGTACAAATAGATTCTTTTTATCTTTCTTTCCCGAGGCTCTTTGGAGGCAAGTTAATTTCTTCACTGTTCCCACAAAGACTAATAATGTTGAAATAATAACACTTCGGGGTTTAGTACCACTTTGATGCAGTGGCTTCCCAGTGGCCTTCACCACCACTGTAACTGGCACTTGGTAAAATATTTTAACTTTGCACATCACCGGGATCATGATGTCTATAAAAGCCTATCTACTATAGTTCAATATCTTTATGTTGAATGATTGGAACTGAAAGAAATGATAATTTGCATGCATATTCTTACCAAAACTATAACAGTAAGTTTTAACTATAGGACCCAATCAGTCAATTATAATGGTTGGGTATATTACTTGATGCTGTGTTCTATGGGCACAAACTGACATGGAACTCTTTGTCTGTGTCTCCAAAAATTGACCATAAAAACTACAAGACATGACAGTCCAAGTCCATTAAAATAACAGTGAGTTCAACGGACAATGTAACTCCTTCCATTCCTTCTAGAAACTGATTAAAGAGACTGAATTGCATCAAACACATATCTGGAGATGATAGACTTCTGAAGTATAATAGAAAAAAAGTAGAGTGGGCAAGTGTCAAAAGTGATCACAACCATTGATACACTTTAACACACAGCTTGATTTCATAAACACATAAGTGTGGCTATGTGCTTGCATCAGCGGGGCTAAAGGAAAAGAAGGGCTGTGGAGCTGGTGATGCTTAGTGCTTTTCCTTTTCTGAAGCCAACATTTATTTTGTGCTTTCATGCATGATTAACAGCTTATGGATCCTTCACATGTAATCAATAGTTGTGAGGTTTTATATTAGGTTTGGAGATTAGACAGCCTTGATTATAAATTTTATCGATTTGTCCAGCTTAGCTGCAGAAATCCCTGGACATTTTCAAAGATTAAATTAAAAGGAGATATATGGTCTGCACATACTAGAAATGTTCGCTTGTTTATAAGATCTGACCTCTTTATACTCATTCCTCTAGATGAATAAAACTTATCTACTTCACTAAAACATGAATCAGTGTGTCAACAAGCATCAAGCTGAGATAGTAAACACAGTGAAAATGTGACAAAAAGAATTACAAAATTGCTCATAAATCTGCCTGAGACTGTAATTAATACAGGCAACCTGCAAGCATTAATTGCTTCAGCTCATTTGTAAATTAGGAAACTGACAGAGAAGAATAATGAACTCTTTAACTTCTACCTGGCAGTTCTGCTCCCATGTTAAAACTGAAGATTCATGAGCTCTTTTGAAATAATGGAAAGATAGCATTGCTTTAATGCCTAGAGAAGTAAATCTGGTTATCTTAAAGACAATAAATAATGTGTTGATTATAAAATCCATAATCAAAGTTGTTTTGTGATACTGTCACCTTAAAAACCAATGTATCTATGCATTGTAGTCTATGTCCAGGATTTGAAATTCTAAGGTTATGCATAACAAACATTAATAAATATCAAGTGAGGTTAATATTTTCAAACTAACTCCAAAAGTTTATTTCCACCCCTTTCATGTTGCATTGTGCAATCTGTAATTAACATTTTAGCTTTTTTCCTTTGAGAAATAAATATCATTCAACAGTAAACCTAATCACATTCTGGGTCTACATAACCTCTTATATGGTGAGGAATATACCAGAAATACTGAAGTATTTATCTTGATAGGAATCCTGAAAGTATTCACCTTTGTTTTGAAAAATGTCCTGCAGTAAGTTTTACTGCATGCACTGCCTTGAGCATATTTGTGTGGCAAGTTACATGCTCCCTGTGATGGCTTTGACAAAAGAGGAAATCCGTTTAAGATGTATAAGCAAAAAAGCAATTAAGTAGCAGTGACTCTTTTATGGAAGGTATTTGGTACAGATATTTTCCTTTATATCTACTAATGGCTCTAAATGATTCCAGAGGAAAACACACACACACACACACACACACACACACACACACACACACACAAATAACCTACATACTTTCTCTGTTTCTGCATGCAACATCCTGATAAAACAACAGTTTAAATCTTATGAGGAAATTCCTGGTTTCTATATTCACAGAAGAATGGCGAACATGGAAGAAAATTGTGGAAAAGCATAAACACCCTGGGGTACTTATTATTTTATTCTATATGCATGCTACTTTTGTAATTGTGGTCTTTTCTCTTCTAAATCTACAGTACCAGTTCCAGTTATCACTTGAATTCTGGCTCCGAATTACCACAGTCTGTACGTTTCCATGTGGATGCTGACACAGGACATCACTTAGGAACTACAGCATCATCTTTCATTGAGTGCCCGTTGTAACTTTCCAGCATCTTTTAAAGGCATGAATGAGTTCCTGGACTAGAGCCTTGTACGTGTCATTGGCTGCCCTGCTTGCCACAGTGCCCCTCACCTGTTGACAAGTCTACTTAATACATCAACTCCTTTTCCTTCTGTGTAATTTCTTCACATCTGAACTATTAGGAATGCTTCCTGCCAATATTTCCAGAGTATTCTTTGGGCATATCTTCCAAAATGCAGTTTTTATACATGACTTATCCATTCAAAAATTTCTGGAGGTTTCCCAAGTTAAACAAATAAATAAAAAGTCCTTCCTTTTACTGGAAACTAAAGTTATCTTACTACAGTGTCTATCTCTTCTGCCACATTCCCACATTTTTGACAGTCTGTTCATTGCATACCAAAGTTAAGCAAAGGGTCTAATCTTAGTACCATTATTCATTCCATTCCATGCCATTAAAGCAATTTCCCTTTGTAGATCTCCTTACTGAAGACTTCCTATGCCAACTGAAACTCTTCCAACCTGTATATTTAATAATGCTCAGATTTTTTTCAGTCCCTCCATCTAATGTGTAGGGTCTTCCATTCATTCTATGCATCTGTCTGTTCAAGTGGCCAGTATCATCGTGTAAACTATTATTTTATATGTACATATCCTGAGTTCATATAAACTTGGACATGATTAAATAGTTCTTAATGAAATATTGAAATAATGAATAATCATTTTCCAACATATATTTTTAAAGCAGAATAAACTGTAAAACCAATTCCTAGTGACATTTTAACATCAAAACAATTATCTCCATAAGATATTCACAAATAAATATAAATGGGTCAGACAAAAAGGCCAAGTTGTCTAGACTAGTTGCTTAGGATTCAAATGTGGTTGATGAAGATATGGTTTCTCTTGTCTTCCAACTCACACTGTGATGCAAACACAGACCCCTACACAGGGTCTAAAGAATTCATGAATGGGAAAAAGAGGTCAATGAAATATAAAAAGTTGTGCTGGGGTATTTAACATGTTTCTCCATGGGGTAACATTGAGGGTGTTATCTAAAGGATGGATAGACACTTTCTTTGTGGTGGTAGCTTTTTATAAAAGAAATGACAGGGTTACAGTCAATCCACACCCCATGGTAGTTTCAGAAGGTGATACCTGTCTAGACTGCATTTCTCTATTGCTGTGTCCCTTCATCCCATGTATACTTGGGGAAAGTGAGCATTTCTGAATATTACTCTTCAGTGGAACTGTTCCCTCAGCTCTAGATTCATAACCCACTACATGTCAAGCACCTCAAATTAGGTGTTCTGTTGAGCCTTTTACACTAAAACACCCAATCAGAACAAATATGATCATCTCAGGAAAACAACTCAATTTTTAATTCTAGTTGCTCAGGTCAGAAACCTTGAGCTCATCCAAAGGTTTCTTTCACCTGACACCACCCATCCATTGCAGCAGTCTTCCTCCTCTGTGTGTTTTAAAATCTGACCACTGGCTTTTCCTTTGACCTTAGTCAACATCACCTGGAGGCATCTAGAGCTTTAAAACTGAGACAAGATGGATTTCTTTACCCTTTTTACCATCATTCCAGCTGTCAGGAAGAAAGAACCCAACATGTCATATCATAACAGAATATGCAATCCTCCAATGACCATCTACCTAAGCCTGGAAAAAGACAGTCTTGGTGATCACTGTACACAGTAACCTTGCTCCTCACCATCCGATCTTGGTTCATGCTATGTGAACACTGCATTTACCTCTTTAGCCTCAGACAGGACTTTCAAACTTGCTCTTCTCCACCTAGATAGCATCCTGCCATCCACTTGCCTTACTCCCTCAGGGCTATTTTCAAATGTCTCCTTGATGACACCTTTCTTGACCTCCTTGCTTAAAATCCATTATGCATTTAACCTTTACACTTTTCACTTGTATATTTTTCACCATCTAAATCATATAGATTTTACTTATCATTTTTACCTTCCTGTACCAATGTGCTTTAGACAGGGATACACTTGGTTGAATGAATGCATGAATGTAGGCAGCCAGCAAGTCCTGTAACATGAGTTCCCTATGCTGCTGGTTGAATATTTCTCGTTAATAACACAAAACCATCAATAAAAATATGTGTATGAATTTAATTATGGGATGTAAAAACCTGTCCAGCCCATCTTCTTAGAGTAGCTTTAACATGGAGTGTTGGAAGCATAGTGAGGATTCCAAGGTGAGTACAAAGTTGGCAAGTTCCTGGGAGACACAAATTGACAGGCCAGGCCAGGTTTATCATGGCTTCCTTGGAAATGAGGGTGAAAAACCCCAAAGAGAAAGAAATGAACACTTAAGATGGGTACTTAGAAAAGCTTGAAAAGCATTTAAACTCTTTCTCATAAAGTTAGACTAAGTTAATGGTACTTGTTATGAGTAGCCTTTTTTGTTTTTGTTTTTTAACCTTTCAAATATTTTCCATTTCATTTTCAATGAGAGAATAAGATTCTCTAGGGCAAGAAACCAGTGAATCCATTAACTTGAAGCAATTTTCCCTTTAAAGGAGGTATCATGAAACCCAGGGGATATTTACATAAAAATTAACAAAGTAAACTTTTTCAAGATATAAAGAAAACATCCTGGAAGTCAGTGAACCATTAAGTTCAGAATATGGGAAGATTCGCAATCTTATATTTCTTGATAAGGCAGCTCAAAAATGAGATATTCTACAAAAACCGAATTTAATTTATAAACAATTGGTTTTTAGGTCACATTGTAGAACAGATGGTGCCATTAAATACACATTAAATTTCCTTCTTGTTGGCACAGAGACATAAAAGTTAGTTCTCTAATTGGAGCCTGAAACATTACTGTTTATCAGGAGTTTACTGCCAATCAAGCTCTCTGACTCCCGCGGTCATGGTATCTCTCAGTGGATGCTGCTTGTAAGTGTTCCCAGCCTGCTTATTACAGGGGCAAAGTACAAGTATTCTGGATTTTATGCTTTTGCATATGTTACCTACACCCTAAAGGAATAATATAGTGATGCTGGAGGCATAAGTTTTTCACTTCCCCTCAAATCTTTCCACCCCAAGCACACACAATGACTTAGGGGCTAGGCTGTGGAACCAGACTTCATATAACTTAAATGACAGCTACTTCATATTCATATCCAAAAATACGAAAGCCATGATGTGGGCTTCAAATGAGTATGTAGCTCTGGAAATAACAGAAAGAGAAAGCAACTTGCTACACATAAAACGCTTAGAAGGTGTTCTTGTTGGTTTTGTGGTGTTGTATGCTTCTGAGGAGAGGCACCGCCTCCTCTCAGCCTGGATGCTTTGAAGGACTTGGAAAGAGTTGTGGTCTTGCTTTATTCTTGTCCTCAACTCTAGGATGCATCATCTGATGCTATTTATTCACCTTCTCCTCAACACAAAGACAATAAAACAAATAAATTCTGGATTTCAAGATGATTTTTCTCTCAGAAGACACATATTTCTGGATTATCCTCACTTTCCTAAGTCTTTAAAAACTACGGGACATAGGATGCTAGGAGAAACACCTGAGTGGAAATAAAAACAGTACTAAAAGTCTAACAGTCACCCAACACGCAGAAAACTTTACAAAAGAGTAGGTAATTCCCATAATCACAAAGCTTTTCTATAATGCTAAATCCCCCGGGCGAACTCACTCATCTTCATACATGAATGCAAACTCTCTTTCCACCACTGAAACTTTCAAAATGTCATTAAATGTTAATGGTGAATATTTCAAGAATTCATGTTTTGAATATAAAGCTATAGGGAGAATTGTTTAAAAGTTTTTGTTATTTATTTGTCTTTTAAGAGTGGGGACTCAAGGACATTTCCAGCACCGAATGTCAAGATCAAACCATAGCTACTTGTATTGTATTTTTCTGATATTCTCTTATGCTTTTGGGGGGGATGTTGCAGAATGCTTTCTGCAAATATGAAAAGGAAACCAAACATACAAAAATATGAACACACAGTAAAGAGTAAGAGGACTTCTTTAAAATTGAATTTAAAGAAATATCCATCTAGAATGCTAGGCATGGTGACTCACAACTCTGTCCCATAGCCCTTGGAATGCTGGGAAAGGAGAATGCAAGAGTTCATATCCAGCCAGGGCTGCACAGAGAGGCCTTGTTTCAAACCCTTAGAACTCCATCTACATTTAATTTTTGATGACCTAAATTGTTCTGAAGATTTGTATGAAAAAAGTCTAAAATATGTCCAGACAGCCAGTAATGTGTTTAGATAAATAATCCAACTTTATTTTAACAATTAAGGTTATTAATGGGTTACCAGCATATTTTCTGTGGTTTAAATTAAAAATATAGCTAATTGAAGAGCCTTAAATAAATAGTAAAATACAGTGCTTAGGAATTGGGTTACAGCAGTTTGTTCTTAAGTTTTCTTTTCTATGCCTTAAGACTAGATTTCCAGCTGGGTGGTGGTGGCACACGCCTTTAATCCCAGCACTTGGGGAAGGCAGAGGGAAGTCAATCTCTGTGAGTTCAAAGCCAGCCTGGTCTACAAGAGCTAGTTCTAGGATAGGTTCCAAAGCTACAGAGAAAACCTGTCTGGCAAATTAAAAAAAAAAAAGATTTCAGGATGATTTTCTAAAGGAAAAAAAGACAATTGATTACTATGAGTGATCAAAAAATGAAGAAATATAGATTTTTTTAAAAACATTCTGTTTTTTTTGCAAGGCAGAAACTTAATAATTCCTATGGGTGTACCTTATAAAGTTACATAGAAATAAATAGTATTTACTCAATGTCTTCAACCATAATTCATATTGAATTAAAAATGTAATTATAGCAGGGCATGAGAGTGCATGCCTTTAGTCAGGTGATCTCTGTGTTCAAGACCAACCTGGTCTACAGGCTGAGACAGTGAGGCCAGGGTGAAGCTCTCACTTCTATTGTAAATAAAAGAATGACCAATTATTTTATTAAAAATTGAGACAAAATCATTAATAGTACATCAGTTTGTTTTAATTTATAAGCATACTATTCCATCATATTTCTTTTTAAAATGTAATAAAATACCTGTGTAAAATCATAATAATCTGCAATAATTTGAAGACATGAGGACATTTCAGCATTCAGTGGAAGCCCTGATTCCTTCACTGCGGCCCCTCGCGGGACTCACACTGGGAAACATAATTGCACTGTCACCTCCCAAGAGTCAGTCAGCAGTCCCCTGCATGGTTTCCTGCCACGTAATGGGCTCCAAGGGGCCATGATTTCCTCTTTCACACATTTACTTCCCTTTCATTTGTCAACAGTTTCATCCATGCAATTTTCTTTTAATTTCACAAGAGTCTGAAAGTGATCTGCCACTGCTTTATTATGTCACCAGTGCATCATGCCAAGAGCGAACCAAAGCCCTAATTAGTAAAATCTCTCCCCCTTATACACACACACAATCACACACACACACAGAGAGAGAGAGAGAGAGAGAGAGAGAGAGAGAGAGAGAGAGAATTATTTCTCAACTGTGCTTACCTGTCACTATCACTTGCTACACAAGTAGGAGAGTCATCTACCATCTGACAGTCATTCTACCTTTGGTATTGGTGCTTCTTCCTTGTAAGGTGAATTAGTGATTTCAGTGGTCCAAACCATCTAAAGGGAGGAATCATTAGAGGCAACTAGGTCACGCAGAGCTTCTGCGGAGGGGTTTGAAATGTACTCCTTCATTTGAAGCTGACATCGACTCTAAAAGTTAAGTTCTTTCCCCTTTAGACCTCATAGAGGAGGAAAATGGCTCTGAGAGGAGAGTATTTCACGGGCAGTTACACAAGAACTCAATTCCGATTTTGATGCATGCGATAAAACTCCTGTGACACCCCCCTCCAACTCCCGCCTCCCAAACGCTGGGATCGGTCCACAAATATTTACGTCTTTTATCACACAGGAAGAAATGAAAAGTTATTAGCACAGTAAGCGAAGATGGAGGTGACTACTCTGGCAAGAGGAACATTTTCTTTACAGTGCTGTGAATCTTCAGAATACCTGAGCTTCAATGTAATTGCATCAGCTTTCTAAGTAAACATCCCATTTAGAACCCTTCCCATATGTCTTGAAAGATAAATTCTAGTCTTTAATGGGCCCCACCGTCCTTACTAAATGTTACTTATTAGTGGCTCACATCTTACTGGCCCACATTATTTTGACGATGTATGTTATTTGCAGACATGAAATATAATTTTTAAATTATTACTGCTTTGTTGCTACAATGTGTCAATTAAAAGTGTGTCTCCTAATAATGTATCTTTCAGCCTACAAACAGTGATGAGCTGAGGTAGGCCCTTATCATAATGAACATAACTTTAACACTAAGTCCATTATCATACAGTGTTAAAATGTAATGTCTTTCATCTATAGAAGTAGTAATAAAAGAAGAAAGAAAGAAAGCTCAATTTAAGTATTAAACTTGGATTTTCTCATGTTGGTGATCTCTAGATCTCAGTGCACAGTACAAATAAAGTGTTCCCAAATATTGACTTAAGTCCATTGAGACCTTTTCATTCCTAAAACAAGCTCAATGACCAGCGGTGCAAACCAAACAAGGCTCACAGAAAAATCAGGGGAAAAGGTTTTCATCACGAAACGGAACCTTTTAGTTACCAAAACAAGAAAGGACAAAAACCAGACACTTCAACTTGATTCTCTTGGGATCAAAAATGCATACATATTACCTGAGTGTTTTGCAAGGCCACTGAGAAAAAGTAATAGTAACTACAATACAGTTAAATTATTGGGAAAACGTCCACACCAATGAATGCTGCTCACATCACATGCCACCAGCTTGGAGGACTCAGCCAGTGTGGAGAAGCAGGGCTTGATTCTTGGAAGCCGTTACAGACATTCCATTAAACAGTTGAACCAGTATTTGGGCACTCTGTCCTTGATGGGTGCGTGGAATAGATGGGAAAGCAAATGGCTCCCTAACTTTTTTTTTTTTTATCAAGGACTAGGTCTACCCACACAGGTTAGATGCAGGACCACCCACACAGGTAAAATACAGGGCCACCCGCACAGGTTAGATGCAGGACCACCCACACAGGTAAAATACAGGGCCACCCACACAGGTTAGATGCAGGACCACCCACACAGGTAAAATACAGGGCCATCCACACAGGTTAGATGCAGGACCACCCACACAGGTTAGATGGACCACCCACACAGGTTAGATGCAGGACCACCCACACATGTTAGATGCCATCGATTCAGCAAGAGAGGAACACAGCAATGATTGCTAAAAGGAAAGTGTGCACTTTGAAAAATAACTAAATAAAACGCAACCGTCAGATATTTTATTCATCTCAGAACAGCCAGGAGTCGAGCATAATACGTACCATTTGCTCTGGAGTCAATGCTGAACAACGTAATAAAAACTGTGACTATAATCATCATCCTGAGAAAAGAAGTGAGTAATGAGCAGAGGACTCCTTTTGGAGGGTTCGTGCAGGTTTTCAAAGAAGGGTCAAGCCAACACACTTGGCCACACTTTTAAAAGTGTGACTTCAAGTATCACACCCAAACTGAACTCTATGGGCTTTGACTTATATGTTTGACTTATAAAATCCATCAAATAGTAACCATAAAACCACAGCATTTAACACTGAGGACCAGAAAGATTTCTTAAGTGATTACTGTAAAAATGAAATAATAACTGCCATGCTAACATAATGACTTTCTGTACTTTTAGCCAAAAAAGAACTAGATAGATCTAAAAACATATCTAATGTTTCAGTAAAACATGAAAAAAAGATAGAGTATCCCTGAGTGCAACAAAACACAGGCAAGGTCTTTAGATGAAAATAATTAACCATTTAGTCTCTGAGGAAGATAAACTTGCCAATCCTGGCAGCTCACAAAATCAACTTTCCAGTAAAATATCTCATTTCTGGGTCCACATTAGATCTAAATGCTCACAACTGCCAGCCACCAAGTACTTGCTAGAGATCACTTTCATCGGCCAATAATTCTGAGTTACTACTTGGTAAGTCAGAGAGATAAAAGCAAGACACTAGACTAGAAATGTTCTTTATCTCAAAACAGTCACCCTAAGTGCACACAAAAACTATTCTGACATCACATCCTGAATGGTAAGCAAGACGAAAAGCATTTGTAGTTGTGTTTCCTTAAAAAAACAAAACAAAACAAAACAAGTGTACTTTTGTGTGTACACGTGGGTATGTGTTGCCATCACGGGACAGTCTATGGAAATTCGCTTTCTCCATCCGTCTACTTAGGTCCCCAAGATTGAATTCAGGTTATCAGGCTGAGTGGATGCCGCAGGACTTGCTGAAGTGTCTCTCTAGCCCCGGAACTGTGTCTTCTAAGTTCTATTAAATTGTGCCGTAGATCATCTTTAGGTATTAAAACTTGGATGAACGTTAACTTGCTCCATCCAGGAAAATTCCCTAGCAAAGCACACCAATTCCTCACTGACCTAGGCTCCCTTTACTTCTGCACTGTCTTTTTTTTTCAAACCTGCTCTCACCCTGTTGTTTCTGGAATACTAGGCCATTTCCTTCCTCTTTCTCTCTCTCATACACACTCACACACACTTACAGCACGCCCACCCCTGTAGTCACATGTAGTTTCCTTACCCCACCATCCTTCCCCTGCTGTTTCCTCTAAAACCATGAAGAGCGCTCTTGACAGACCCAGCCCTCTGACGAACTCCCCCAACCAACCTCTAAGACCACAAAGATCAAGGGCTCTCTGCTCCCAAAACTCTGCATTCAGGCTGCTGCCTCTGCCATGTGTTCTGATACGATATCAGAGATCTTATATTTTTAAATTATCCGTTTATATGCCTGTTCCTTTTTGTGGACTATGAGTGCCTCTAACTTCATTTCCATTTTTATATCCCCAGAATCCAGGATGATATCTAACACATAGAATGTGCAGCCATAAATGACTTACAACTGAATGAATGCTCAATTTCACCTGTGAAGACGGGAGGGGGGTGTTGGTAAAAGTTTTACAGCTTTAATAAATTTATTCTTCTAATGTTGGCTCTCTTCACACTATCTCTGCACCTGAATGGTGAAGTAAATCTTGATGAATCAGATATCGGGCTGGGAGGGATATTTGCTGAGCACATAAGTTACTTTTAGAAACTGAACTGTGGCTTACTCCCTACATTCTATATCATTCTGAATGTACGATCTGAAAGGTCTGCGTGGATGGCATTCCATGGTATGCATGTGGAGGTCAAAGGACAACCCCAGGCTTTGGTCCTTGCCTTCAACCTTGATAGGATTTCTCGTTGTCCAGCACTGCCTATACCTAGCTAGCTGACTTATGAACTTGCAGGGATTCTCCTGCTTTCAACTCTGTTTTCATTACATTTACAGCTAGATATTAATGCACCCAAATATACATGACATCCAATCTTCATGTTTGTACATTAAGCACTTTACCCATCAAGCCATCTGTCCAGTCCTTATTTTATTGAAATAAACTCCTGGTTTTCTGTATTTCACATTGGATTGGTTGCAGAATTTTATTGAAAATAATGAAGAAAATATGCAAAATAATAGCATCTAATACAAGTATATGGGGTATAGTTTCTTAAAATGTATATTGCTTTCTTGGTAGAACACATATTAAAAATATTAAAAGATTAAAGAATTGGTACTTTTTCCATTAATGTAAGTTCTTTGCACTTGATTTTATCATGGAGAGTATAAACCACAGCAAATGATAATGATATTTTCCTGGATTAGCAAGGGAAAACACCATTTAAGAAATTCACAGTATAACAGAAACATGTGATATTATTACCACCACCACCACAAGAAAAGAAGTATGTTACAGGTTCAGAAGACTGGGAGAGTTCTCGACAGGTAATACAGAATGGCAATTGCTCTGCCAGGGAAAGATCATTGTCAAAACACAGCAGACAAGTGCTTCAGAGTGCTTATATAGTATCTCCAGGGAAAGAGGAGCCATAATATCCCTGAATAATTTACTAAGCCTTTACTAACATAGGGGCTAAATATAGTTTAGCACATAGAGTTCAGAGGCCATGTTCTTTTGCTTTCTCTTCTTCAGTGAATTAGAATAAAATAAGTCCCTGAATGTGGTTTGATTTCTTGAAGGCAATTCAAACTCTTTTTGGGCACTGAATTTATCTTCCCATGACTCCTTTTACAATATTCAATTCCACAGTCACTTCCATACTCTGTAAAAATCAGAGCATGTGCTGAATGTACTGTGTCCTCTCCATGACACTTAGACGAAGCCAGGCTCCGATTTGGCCCATACATTCCCTGAAATCTTCCTCAGATTTCCACTTCTCATGGAGAGGAATGAAATCACATCTTTACCTATTTCCTATATCCTATATCATTGCAGGTCAATTATAAAGGAAAATACTCTTACTTAGTATAATAATTACACAAAATGGACAAAACGTAACTAGACACAAATACATACATTGGTTCACAAACAGAAGAAGAAATGAAAAGGATTGTACCAAATTCTTAAAAGACTTTGAGCACACATTCTCAATTCTAGAGTAATAACATTATCAAATCCCAACACAAACCTCATGTATGTGAAATTACCTCCAAAGAAAGAACAGTTGTAACTCCTTACACACACACACACACACACACAAACACCTATATGCACATATCTGCATTATCTGCATGCACACTAGCCTTAATATTGCAATGAATTATTTGCATATCCCAACAGTGCTTTACATAGTTTGATTCAATGGTACAAAGGATAGCAAAAAAGGAATGATTATGACAGATGACAAGGGAACTTTGAGAAACAGGTTTGAAGAAAGTCTTCTTGAAAAACGAGCTCCTTAGAAGATAAATAGGAGACACTGATTTCTCAGAAGTGGTAGAGAAGTGTTTCAAGCAGACTTCCCAGTGGAAAGTCCCCAGGCAGGGAAGGCAGCACAGGCCAAGGGGCCACGAAGGCGATGACAGGAGTGAATAGACAGTGTATAGACAGGGTAGGCGTGACATCCACATCAAGTGCTGCTGGGTACATATTACAACTTTGACGCTTTTACCATCGTCTTTCTCTGCTTGCATCTTTATTGTTAAAGATAAAATTCCCAAGCCTGACAATCCGAAAATACAGTTCCTATCATTCACTCCTCTGCTCCTTAACATGCTCAAGATAAAGACCAGGGCTGATGATTCGCTTAGTTGGTAGAATGCTCACTCCTGCCTAAATCAGGTGTGGTAGGGCTCTCCTGAAATTCCGTCACTGGGAAGGTGGAGGCCTAAGGACCAGAACCTCAATGTCATCCTTGGCTACATAATGTGTTTCAGGCCAGCATGAGCTCTAAGAGACCTTGTTTCTGCCATCTCTCCCCAAATTATGAAACAATATCAAATACTCTCGTGTGTGCCTTAAGTATAAAGCATTCTGGCAAGTTCAGGCTATTGCCCTGTACCTCATTCCACACCCCACAATCCGGCTGAATATCAGGCAATCGAAGAGTTTATTGTCCCTGACTCAACAGTAATGAGTGTGTCTAACTCAGATCCATGTACTCTCTAGGGCTCAGCGGCCTATTTACATAGGACATTCAGAACAAAGGGCTCAGTTCCTGGACCAGTGCCCCCAGGAAACACAATTCCTACAGTCACACAGGCAGTCAGGAGTGATCATCCGACCTCCACCTACCTATGTGTCGCCCTGGCACAATTTATACACACTTAGGTAGCAGTGAGCAGAATGTTGCTGAAATATAGGAATAGGCAGATGACACAAGGGAAATTTATTAAGGAAGATTGACTATAAAAAGGAAATTAGAAAGTAATTACCTACTTTTAATAATAACCATTTAAGATGAATTAAAACAGTAAAGACAAATCTCATACTAAAGTAGGAAATTTCAATTATTTAACTAGGAATGCTAATACAGATTTTGAAACACGTTGGAAGTTGAGTTGATATTGAGTAAAGTACAAAATGGATTCTGAAATATGATATGCATAAAATATATTTTATTGCTAGTGTTGAACCTAGAATTGAAAGTCAAAAGTTAACACCCACATGCTTTTATATTGAATAAATCATACTTTAAGATATATTAGATAGGAAATATGGGAATTTGCTAAGCAGTACAATGCAATGCATATCTCTTAAACATATCTGGGGGGTGGTTGTGTGTGTGTGTGTGTATTTAGAGGCCTAGAGGCCAGAGGTCAAACTTGGGAGATTCCTGAGAGGTCTCAGGGGCCACAGGCTTGTTCTTTACACAGAGACTGTCATTGGGCTGGAGTTTATCAAGTAGAGCATAAGAATTACACAGGAATGGCACACCATGCTGAGTGCACTGTGGGGACTGTACTCAGGGCCTCATGCTAGGGTGGCAAGCATTACCCATCCTAGTTTTATTGTATACTACTCACTAATAGAAACACATGTTGAAATCTCGGCAGTTTTAAAGTTGCAAAAGCTAGACAGAATAATAGCATACATTCCCCAAAGCAACCCTCTCCACTTGGCCCCGAGGCTTCACTTCGGCTACCTCAGTATTCCTCCCTGACCTAATCCCACAGACGGACCAGTGATTCCACGTTGGACACTTTTATATATGGTTTACTGTTTGTCACAAGAATTCCTACTTCTTTTGTCACTGTTAAGTCTGTTTGTGGTGCTTCTAACTGGACCTTAAATACTAAAAGGCCTAATCTGTCTTCTATTTATAGTTTCAGTTATGGATCAGATTAGGTTAAAGTTAGAAGAGGCAGAATCATTTAAATTAAGAGAGAGTTCTGGACCTTTTAGATGATGTAAGTTGTTGGATCCTTCTCTTAATGATGTTCTAATTAGTTGGTGTGATCTATACCTAATCTCTAAAAATACTCTACTAAATATTTAAAACAGCAGGCATTTAGATTACCTTTTAGACTAGGTAATGGTCCTGATGAAAAAATATGCTTATATGTTCACAGTTTTATTTCTGAAAGAAATGACCAAGTATTTTCTAAGGTAATCTTTCTATGTAATACCATGCTTTACAACCACAGCAAAGTACCCAAGATGGGGCTGGTTCTTCTGTTCAACCACAGAAGAAGGAATCCAAAGCACGAATAAAAACGTATCTAGCTATTCTTTCTAAGACTGTACTAGCCATCCATAGTATTGAATGTGAAGTGCAGGATAAGAGCAAGGTCACTGGGGGTGGACAGTTAAACACCAATCAGACCTATGATTAGCTGCATGAACACAGTTAGAGACATACAGCTTTCTGAGTTGTTGCAATAAGGTTGCATGTTGGTTCCCGGCTGCTTGGCAGCTCAGCCCCGAAATAGTCACACAGAAACTATATTATTTAAAACACTGGCTGGCCCATTAGCTCTAGCTTCTTATTGGCTAACTCTGATATCTTAATTTAACCCATTTCTATTAGTCTGTGTATCACCACATGGCAGTGGCTTACTGGGTAAAGTTCCATCTGGCTCCGGCAGGGATACATGGCTTCGCTCTTAAAGGAGCCACACTGTGCCACCAGCAAGCAAAGCCCATTCAGGGGGAAAATGGAACTAAACTTTGCTTTTTAGTGTCTAGAATTCCTTTGCAAGATCTCTCAGTTTTTGAGTGAATTTTATTTGGCCACATGGGTGCTAATTTGTTGCAGTAAGGCCGCTTGCTGTTTCCCGGCTGCCTAACTAGTTCAGTCGGTAGAGCATGAGACTCTTAATCTCAGGTTTTTAAGTGGATTTGGTCAGCCCCACATTGGACACAATTCTGTTTTTTTGAAGCGTCTGTCCCACCTGGTCCTGAAGCCATTTAGTCCCAAATAAATACACAGAGGTCTACATTAATTATAACACTGATTGGCAAGTAGCCAGGTAGGAAGTATAGGTGGGGCGACCAGGCAGGAGGTAGAGGTGGGGCAACGAGAACTCTGGGAAGAGGGAAGTTTTCGTCTGCAGTCACCCAGACAGACAGGAAGCCAGACACACAGCAAGCAAGATGTGACTGCCTTGTCAAAAAAGATACCAAGCCAGATGGCTAACACAGACAAGAATAATGAGCTAATAAAAGTAATAAGAGTTAATAAGAAGCCTGAGCTACTAGGCCAATCACTTTATAATTAATGTAGACCTCTGTGTATTTATTTGGGACTAAACGGCTGCAGAATTGGGTGGGACAGAAACTTCAAAAAACATTGAGTCACAGGTCACGTACCTCAAAGATAATGGTACAGATATGTGTTGAACAATATATTAAGAGATAAATATAAACATAAAAAATTGAAGTTTGATTTCAAATTCTAAAATTCTGAAAGGGATTTGAAGAGTTTGTGAAAATAGTAAAGCCTTTTGATGAACAGTCATATTTTATTCTAGACTTATAGATGGGTAATAACATTTATCATGGCTTACAGATCTCCAGAAAGAAACATATCTCTGTAAAGTATAGCCAGAGAAGCCTTTCTCTATATTAAGGTTAGTACTTATCGAAAATAACCATAGCAATTGAATAGAACAAACAGATTAGGCAATCCCACTGCAAGGAAACTGACATTTGTTCCTGTATAGATTTTTAAGCTGGAGAATAGTCTCAAATTACTAAGGACAGTTGCACTAGCTGTAATAACAGAGGTTTTATAAGCACCAGCATTTTAAAAATCTGTTATATTAAAATTCTGTAGCTTACTAAATTTTCACCTCCCTAAGATAATTTACTTTATCATTTTTTAATGCAGCTTCTTATCTAAGTTCAGGAATTAAGCAATTGCACTATTAAGCCATCATTTACTTTTATAACACAACTATGTAATTTTGATAGGGTAAATATGCAAACTCCACAAAAGACCAATGGCCAACTCATCATCTGGAGATTTTGGATGGCAAAATACTCACAAGCAGAACCACCAATGTCAATATCAGTCATAGTGTGTGTGATTCAAGTAATTCCACTCATTCTTGATCTAGATGTAATATTTAAAAAACCTATGGAGCGATTACACCTGTTCGTGACACATCTAAGACCATGGACTTGCATGCATGTGGCTGCTCTTTATTGCTTAAATACTTTTGCACTAGCCTCAGCTATTCCAGGTAACAAGCAAGAGAAGTAAAGAAACAGAGTGTTCTCTAACATATTGTGGTGTTTTATGTATGAATTTGTGCATCTCTGTACTTTTTTCTCTACTATGGAGACCTCTGAAAAATCGGAGAGAGATTTCAGAAAAGCAATAAGAATGACAAATTTGTCTTAAATGAACAGAAAGCTTTACAAGTTTCTGGTGCATATGTTAAGTACTTGGAAGGCAAGGACAAAAGAATTCCTACCAACCTGAGCTACTCAGCAAGTTCCAGGCCAGTCTGACTTACATGGAAAGTCCTTGTTGCAAAACAAAGAAAGAACAAAACAAACAAAAGAGCTTAAACAACAAAAATAAAATTATCTCTATCAATTTTCTTTGAATGATTAATATGAAAGTATGATAGTCCAAAGTTTGGAATTAACTGTTTTGAAATTGAACTTTTCCATAGATAAAAATGTGAGCTTTGTTTCAGCTGTTCCCCCCCCCCACTATGGTAGCTATAATGATTCTTCAGAATGATTAGCAAATTAAAGATACTAGCGCTGAAACTGTCCCAGAGGCATACCCACAACAAAGCTCTTTTTGTAAGTTTAATAGTACTCCCAAGGTCTCAGTGTTGTAGAACAAATTTTGCTCCTTCAATAATTTATTATAAATCAATGAAATGGGGAAGCAAGTGCTCACTAACAATCAAAAAGTTCTTAATTAAAGTTATCTGTATACTTTTATTTTATAAAATTTTGTTCTCATAATACAATTTAGACTTTATTTCTCAAGGATGATTACAATTGCTTCTTTTACTAGGAAGATCTAGGGTTTTTATTTCTGTGCAAAGGTATTCTTAAGCAGAAGATTAAAAAATCATACTCCTGAAAACATTCTTCACATTCCTCTCTTACTATCAAGAACTACGTGAAGCTATAATGGTGTGTTTAAAAGGCATATCATGGAATTACATAATTTGTTTTGTTTTATTCACAAAGCAATTCATATCCTAGAAACTAATGTATTTTCAACCTAAAGCAAGAAAATGCACGGACATCGATCTTTTTCTCAAATTTAGATTATTCATTTTGGAGACAGCAATCCTCCAGAAACAAACAATCAAAAAGGATTAAAGACATAGCTCATCCCCATGACAAGCATCACATTTTGAAAGTCATTCAATGATTATGCGTGCATGTGTGTATTTGACTCAGAATCAAATTCAGGGCCCAAGTTCTATAAAACAAGCACTCTATACTGAGCTGCATTCTCAAATATGTTTAATAGAAATGGATGGTTAGACTCAAAAACTAGAAATGAGAAGAGTAAATGTTTGGGCCAATGACCACACTTTAAAAATGTGACAATATGTGTTCTTATGTATGCTTGTGGGGAATTTATTTATTGATTATTCACAGTGACCAAGGCTGAAGCGTTTTTTTTTTGTTTGTTTGTTTTTTTGGGTTTTTTTTTTGGTAAACATGAAAAGGCATCAGGATTACTGGAGACAATCTTAGAGAACAGAAGAAATCAGTTGAAGTTTTTAGATTATTTCAACACACCAAAATACACTCAATTATTGCCATAAGAAATAAAATCTTAATGGAAAATTACAGCACATTTAAGTAAAGTGACATGTGCATTACTAAAAAAATATTTTTCACTCCAGGTGAATAAAATAATATGGCATCATAAACATTTAACCTTTTATTTTTTATTATCCTGCCTCTGTGTATCAGTGCCTTTGAAACTTGGGTGCCCCCAAGTACGTTTTGAAGTAAGAAAGTAATCAATAGAATTTTTTTTCAGTCCTCAGTTTTAAAGGGGAAAAAATGCATACTCTATTTCTTATATAGGACTAACAGAAAAAAAGTCAGTTTTAGAGAGTGAGTAGGACACTGGGAAAGGTGGCAAATGCCTAGAGTCCTAGCCCTTAGAAGGTGATGGCTCAAGCTCAAAAGCCTGAGGCCATCCTCAGCAACACAATTAGGCTCCCATCTCCAAGAAGAAGAAAAGGAGGAGGAGAAGGAGAGGAGACAGGAGAAAGGATAAGTGGAAGGAAAGAATATAGGCTTGTATACATCAATAAAAAACATTTAGAATTATAATTTCTTTCTAGAATAAAGTACCCCAAGCAGTCACACTTGCACAGAAACATCAGACAATAGCTGCTAAAGTATAACCTTGTTAAACAACAAGCATCCTAGAGCACTGCTTAATAATGAAAGCAAAGGGCAGTCATAGAGACATGTGTGTATATATGTACATATACATATATCATGTCCTCAGATGTAGTACAGAAGAAAGCTCCAATAAGACTTGGAGGGTTGGACATTTAAAGGGGGGAGGGTGTGGGGAGACACTGTAGGGGTGTGTGTGTGTGTGTGTGTGTGTGTGTGTAGAGGTTTCCGCATTTTAATGGAAATATTCCCAGTAGGGGGTAAACTTCCTCAGCTGAAAGATTCTACCTAATTCAAATGTTAATGAAAGCAAGCATCTATCTTCATACTCAAAGGAACTGTTTGAATGACCTAATTTTTGTGTGCTTTAAATATCAGACTATCTACATTTTCAAATAATTTTTGTCAAAATAAAGAGATTAAAACTAATAACAAATTTTTATAATCATATTCTATTACAATCTTCTTAAGGCTCTGAAGAACTTCACTACAAGCGTATCCATACAGAAAACATATTTTAAAAGGTGGCCTAAAAGTACTGCTTCACATATGAAACTCAGGCAATTAAAAAAAATTCAAAGGAATAAGTCATAACAGCTGCTACCTTTTCCATAAATGATTGCCTGTTTGGACTTTGTACCTTGCAAATGCTGAGTGAATTTTAAACGGCTTTTAATGTGCAGTGCTTTCCCACCCAAGCAATCAAGGTGAAGATTACACCACACCTGCTCTTCCATTTAAGTTTCACTTTTTGTGAGCTTAGCCTTAGACTCCAAGAACTGAATTTAGCTTTCTGGTTGATGTCTTAAAAAAAAAGAGCCAATGGAGTGTTTGCTAATTTGTGACCATCCGTCATTTAACTGTGCCTCTCTAGTGCTCAGAGATGTCTCATTTTAGGATCCAAGGGCAGTTAACACCTGTAAGGTAATTATATCTACCAAATGCTGTTGGCCAGAGCTATGAATATGTAATTGTTCCTGCCATCTGTTAATTGTTCTATTTGAATCACTTACTTCATCGCAAGCATCTCGTTCGCATCTCCCTATTTATAATGGCTTTTGGCAATGCTTCACTTCTTCACAGTAGAGTTTACCAGTCTTTCCATTATTAAGAATTAATTTTTAAGCCTTTGGGGAAGACAAAAATGAAATGGCTACAAGCGCACACTTGTGCCTGTGGAGGGGAGGAACTGCAAGGTTACACCTATGGGAGCGGAACCTGAATGAGCAAGTCCAGAGGGATGGGGAGTAATAAAGGAAGAGGAGCAGAAGAAGTGAGATAATGGTGATGGGATTTTATCAGAATTCCTGAAATTACAGGAACGTTAGTGCTCTACGTCAGGACGTCCTCTTAGCTGAAAGACTGGTAAGTTTTCACACCAAGAAGCTGATAATATCTTTCATGTACACATCCTCTCCCATGTCTGTCCACCGAGAATGACTGAGAAGCAGTTTGGTAATTGCTGTAAAAACTGTTAAACAAGATTGGGATTCAACAGCTCCCTGACTTTAGGCACATTTCTTTGGTCTTGGGGCTGTGGTTTCAGCTACAAATAAAGGAAAATCAAAATACAAAAACTAAAAGACATGAAGAGAACACTCACATCAGTGAGTGGCATACTATGGCATGTGAATAACTGCTTCCTATTGTCAGAGGTCGCTTGTGTTCCCGTGTGCACTGCAACTAATGTGTTTTCTTTGCAGTTTCTTTTGCATACCCATGGGAGTACTTCAATATCTTATAGATGTGACCCATTAGAAATGATTTAAATAGTTCTCCCCCCCCCCAAGAGGTAACAAACTGTGTCTTCAGCTTGGGCTTCATTGGAATAATGTTTTTTCAGAGGCAAGGTAAGGATAGCAGGAAACTACCACACAGGGTTGGATGTGTCGTGGGTGAAAGGATGGCTGTCACTTGGATTGTGGAAAGCAGAAAGCAGAGTAACATGAGAAGCAGGCATAGTGTAGTCAAAGGCAGATGTCGGAGCAGTTGATTTGAACATTCAAGAAAAATATTAAGGAAAGTCGTAACTCGTCAAAATTAGAAAGGAAAGGGTGGCTCAGACCCTGCAGCACTTTGCAACTGCACACAGCCCCAGAGACACTCATCTCAGACTGCTGGCCCTCAGGATGGTGCGAGAATAGACTGAGCCATTTGAACACAATTCAGACTGGCTATGTCTCCACTGGCCTTCCTCAAAACAGCCCAACAGGTTCACTCCAAAACAATGCCCAAGCAGTAACATTACAAAATAACAAATAAATAAAAGTCATAAAGTTCTACAGAAAATTTGCAGACTGTCTCAGAGTACAAATTTATATAAAATCTAGTTTCCTATTATGATTGCTGTTAAAATTAAAGAATGCCTTGATACGTTACCAAATGCCTAAATCTGACTTATTCTGAGTTAGTTTTTACCCAATGTCATTTTCCTTTGTCTTCATGTCCCCTTCATTTTCCTTTCTTCTGGGATATAAACTTTGTTGGAATGTGGTTTCTTGATAGTTTGGGGAATTCTCCTAAGGCATTTTGTAGAATATTCCTGTAACAAGTTTTACCTGCTGTTTTCCAAGTAATTAGGCTTGACATGTAAATGACATGTGAGAAAGCAGGAAGGTGCATTTCTACTTTTCTTCATATTAAGTGAACATGTTACCAGTGTGATGCTCACCTTCATTGCATGGCTCAAATGTTTCTGTGATCCACTCACTTGAGTCCCCAATAAAAACCGATGTAACCCTTTCCTGTCCCTTTCATGGCATCTGTTCTTCTGAGTCACACTCTTTCAAGTTCAATATATGAGTCCTTACATAAGATTGTGCCCATGATGTAACTACAGAAAGCCACGTGTACATGTTCGGAGGATGAGCATGTGTTTGTTTCTTTATTAGAGGGTTCCCACTCAACCTACCATTGTTGCTTCGTTGCCCTAAAAAACCTCCAGCGCCTCTCCTGTATCTCTTACCCTGAAGCATAGGCCAACCACTGAACTCCATGGACTGAATTGTTAATTCTGTAAGTCAACACAGAAGGTGTTCTTTAGTTGATAGCATGGTATCAACTGGTGAAACTGGTGTAATACAGTGCCCTAGTCCTTCTCAGTGTTGCTGGAGCACAGCCAATTAGTTTGATAACTAAATAGACCTAACAAAACCGGGGTCTAGAAGACAGAAGAAATTCCCAGCACACTGCCTCCAGACTTCATCTACAGGACCGGCTCCTCATACATCAGCTGAGCACTGGCTCCTCGGGAGTAGAGGAATTGTGAATTCTTTTCACTTCCCCGGGGTTCTCAAACTGTCAGCCTTCTCTGGCCTGAACTACATATTTACGACTTGCCAGACACCTAGCAAGCTAATTTTTTTTTTATATATAAAGCAAATCTCCTCCTCTAGATACAGTCACAATCTACTGACTCTTATCCTGCCCCTAGTGGAATGAGAACCGAACACATTGTCATTATAGTTTCATCTATTTAAAAAAAAAAGGGCTTTTTTTCTCTTAGAATTATATCTGTAACTTCATGTTAGGTTCCTCACACTGAATATTCTTATGTCTGTCTGGTTTTTATTCCTTCAATTACTGTCTTTGCACTGCACTCATGTAAAGTGGCCACCACTCTCATAAATGCCTTAGCTGCAATCTTGCATTTTAAGATATCAGATATCTGCAGCCAACTTAGATGTGAAAGTGCTAAATGGAGTGTTCCTGGAAGAAACAATTAATGGCTTTAAATTACACAACCATTTGAGTAACATGACAAACCTTCTGAGCTATCTAGATATTCCTGGGACATAAATCATCCCTGCATCCAGAATTTCCATGGTGTCTTTAATTCCATCCGCTAGCCATGTAGCAGTCACTGTGGCTGTGTTCTAGTAAACATCAACAATGTCTTCCAGATGCCAGACTAGCCATGCTGGATTTTTATTACAGTATGTGGCTACAACTGTTGTGCTTTACTGTTGTTGTTGTTCATCATATCATTATCAGTCCATAAAATAATGAAGAACAAATGCTCAGAAAGGGTTTGCTACTATCTGTGATGCAGGCATCTTCTAGAGATTGGACCGCAGGTCCCCTGTGGATAAGGGGGAGATTACTGTGGTCAGAGTTTATTCCTTTACCAATTGAAGGCTATCATGATTGCTTGTAGTCTGGAGCGACTACATATACAGCTCCTATAAAATACACTTTATTCCTCACTGGCTGGAAAAGAATATAATTGCTAGACAATGTGGCATAATTGCCACATTGCAAAACAAAGCCAAACATTTGGGCTAAATTCATATGAGTTTCTTTAGCATTCTCTAATGGACTGCACTGATAAGTCCATTCTGTCTCTCATATCACTGGACTCATTAAGATTTTAGACATTCTTTGAATTGAGGGATAGAAGCCTGCCAGCTTGTTTCTCTTCCTTCAGTACTATGTCAGGTATTCTAGAACCTCTATTACATAATTTTTAGAACCAATTTATTGACATCAACTTAAGAATTCTGATTAATTAAAAAATGAGGCCATGGCAGATTCTAGTAATAAAGACTATCTTTTCATTTACACTGATAAATATTTATTTTTTCTTTCATTAATACTATATAACTTCTATATATAGAACTGTGCTAGATTTGCATTTAAGAACCCACATTATTAAAAGACCTTATTTAAAAGGCATTTATTTTTTAAATTAAAAATATCCACAACTGTCATAAGAAAGGACAATAACATTTAAAAATACTGACCATTTTGTATATGACACTATGAGGTGCACTGAAATTTTTAGGAGATTTTTGGTAGAATCATCATGGCAATTATAGCATCTATAAGTAAAAATAGTTTCCTCTGAATTCTTTTAAATTATTTCTTTTTCTTATCTGATTATTTATTGTAAATCATGGAGTATCTGTATAATCCCACAATACTGGCGACCACACATCTAAAGCCAAGGCATTGGCAGGGTTGGCTCCCCTCTATGACTGTAACACAGAAACTATCCTTTGCCTATCTCCTATATTCTGAGGGTTGCTGGACATCCCTAAGGCCCCATCATTTGAACTAATATGGCTTAAAGTTGTATCTCTTACATGGTTATTCATTTTGTACTTTTGTTTTCTTGATAAAGACATTATTGGATTCACGATCTACCCTAATCTGGTAAAATGTCAACTTCTTTATACCTTAGTTATATATGCCCAACAGATCCCATTTTCAAATAAGAATCACCATCATGAACACCAAGGGTTATGGTATAAGTGTACCTACTGAACACACTACATGTACTATAGTGGAGTTCTAGCTATTAAGAGCTGTTAACCCTTACAATCCTAAAAAAAAAATAAATAAAAAAATAAAAAAATAAAAAAAATAAAAACCACCACGACATGGGACTAGAATTAACTTAGTGCTTGGTTAGGTTGCTGAGGATCAAGATTATAAAGTGAAGCCTATTGTGAGCTCACTAAGGCAGCAGTGGGAGTAAGCACAGGGTCTCACACCTACTGGCTGCTAAGCCCAATGACTTTCAGTGTGAGATAATTCAGTGTATGTAGCACTTTGTATCACCAGAAGTCTTCCAATGATAGTGATTCTGAGAGTGTCTTATCAGAAACCATCGCTCACCATTAGGAATGAGGCGTTCTCCAGGTGGACTACTAAAGGTAAAATGGTTGTTCTTGCTTTCCTAAGAGCTTGAAGAGCATCGTTCAGATGTTTATTTGAGAGACAACCCAACCACAAATCTACAGACAGAACGGAATCAGGTCGTAAGTTGCCGAAATGGATGCAAATAGAACAATACAAAGGAACACTGACATAAAGAGCTGATTCCTTGAAAAGATTCAAAACCTTTAGCCAAATTAACAAAGAGAAACATATCACCTAAATTAATAGAGTTTATATTAATCAAGTGGGAGAGATTAGAGTGCATATTAACTAAAGTTACAGGATCATTAGAATATAATTTGAAAACTTATATTCCAGTAAATTAGAAAACAGAAAAATAAAAGAGATGAATGATTAGTTTTCTGATTTTAGCTCTCAAGAGACACTAGGAAAATGTCTCTGATGCAATGTGTGCTAATTTCTCTACTGAAAAATTGCACTGGACGATATATGTGTCACTACTTTAAAATGGTACCCGTTTTGGTTTTTGGTTCATTCCACCCACATCTGTAGCAGCCAGTTAGCACCGGAGAGCAGCAGTAAAACCTTTCAGTGTTTCAGCAAGAAAAACCACATTTTCCAATTATTGCACTCTCAGCTTAATAAGAGATTATCCTTGGATGGCAAATAAACTATTAATTACGTTTTTCTCAATTACATATTATCTATCTGAATTAGGATTTTCCTGACACTGTCAAAACTAAACAAAATAAAGAAATCAAATGGACACTGAAGACAATAGAAGATGCCAATTGTCATCGGAAGCCAATAACAAACACTTTTGTTTTTATCAAAACATTCTGTTTAAACCGATTACTTTAAAAATGTTTATAAACTTCAATTAACTATAAATTAATGTAAGTATTCATTATGTTTCTTCAAAGAACTCACTTTTCTATTGAAAATAGATCTTTTTCTCACATAATGTATCCTGATTAGAGTTTCCCTTCCTTCTCCTCCTCCCAGTTCCCCCACACCTCCCCTCCCATCTGGATCCACATCCATTCTGTCTCTCACTGGAAAGCAAACAGGCGTCCATGCAATAATAAGAAAATATAATACAATAAGATAAAACAAAATTGGACAAAAGAAACATAAGGAAAAGAGTCCAAGATAAGGAATAAGAATCAGAGACCGACCCCTTCACACATCCAGGAATCTCATAAAAAAGACTCACTTCTAAAGCCTGACTGCCAGAGTAAAGGGCTCCCTAACACATTACATAGATACAGACTGAAATCAACAGCCCGAGTAGTGAGGCAATCAGTGTGGTCACTAGTCATCATTCCATCTACTTTAGCCACTCTCCCTCCGGCTGCTGGGTTAGGCACTGTACTTCAGCTTGGAAGGCTCTCCCCTTTTCTATGCATTTATCTACAAAAAGAGCTTTGCCCATTATATAGAGCTCAGCTAACATTGTTCTTCACAGTGGAAACATGTGGAGTCACAGAGCTCCCATTAAGACTCCAAAAGTACTTGGGATCAACACCACAATGTCACTCCTCAGAGTCCTCTGTACATCTGCATGGCACTGTCCCACAGGAGAGTATGTATGCATTCCCTGTAGACAAAAGACACTGTGTAACATGTGTGGGCGTGGTTCACCTGTTGGAAACAGTGAGGATGTGTAGGGGGAAACACTAATGATGTTGGGATGCTCTACACTAAGACACTAGAAGAAAGAGGGTAAGACTGACATAAATTGTCAAGGTGCAGCAGAAATTTCCTAAAGAATTTTTCAGTTGAATGTCACATGATACTCACCACTTTCCCAGAAATAGCCCATTATTACTTTTTTTAAAATATTGAAGTGACTTGGTAGGAAAATTTAAAGACCAAGTTAATTTGCATATTCATGGCTATCACTTATCAAAATGATGTTTTGGTAAAGATCGATAGATAGTGACTAGCTGTTTACAGAGGGAACACAAATAACATGTAGTATACTCCCATAGTGCTTCCTATTGAAGATGTCACCATGTGCTTTCCGCAAAATGGTTAAAAGGGGCCGACTGCAATCCAATCAGTGCAGCATAGTATTCTATCAAAGTTAAAACTATCTTGAGTTAGTCAGTCTTCACTTGTTCTGAAATATTACATGTTTGAATTGCCTAGATTTTCCCCCTTGTGCTATTATTCTGCTATTCTTCTTCTTCTGCCCATTAATACCTCAAAAGAATATCTCCTCAAGTGACATCTTGGCACTTTCCATGTTCTGCCATCTCACCACAGCTGCTCAGAACATGCATATGTAGGGTAACTTTCCATACTAACTTCGCTCATTCAGAAACTCATATCTTGTTTCCCTGCATCTATTGATCATAAGAAACACTGTTCATTTTTTAAAATTTGATTATGGGCTAGTTTTGATTGTCAGGAATTAAGGACTCATATAAAGCAAGCTGAAGCTATGTGTCCCTCTCTTTTGGGGGTGACATTCATATAAAAAGCACTTTCCAAGGTACATGAAACAGAAAAATTATTCATCCAAAGCTCACCAGAATGTGCTGGGAAGAACATGAAATGCCAACACTTTCCCGTGATGGAAGAGTGAAGGCAAATGCGAAGTGATTTATCATACCCAAGAAAACCAATATATGTATATGTAAGTGTATAAACATTATGGTTTCTATAATACATTTACAAGTTGAACATCATTACCTCCAGAACAATACCAAACTAACAGCATTTAGAAGAAAAATTAAGGTGATGCATTTTATTAGGCACATTCCGAGTCCTGCTCTGCACAGACAGTATTGTAATTTCACAGCCTGAGGTGTCATTATGTCAGCTGAGAACATTAATCTTGCCTAGACCTCAGGGATGTGTGTGTGTGTGTGTGTGTGTGTGTGTGTGTGTGTGTGGGAGCATCATCCAAGGAGAGCAATGAAGCATTCCACTCTATCTCTTATGTATAAAGGCTTTCCGAGTGTCATCAGATAATGTCACATTCAGACAGTCATCTTACCAGCTCTGAATATACAGCTCCGCTGAAACTGTATGACAGGAAGGTGAAAGAATGTGGTGAGAATTCTATATGCTACGTTTCCTCTACGGCATAGTGTGTGTTCCAATGACAACAATGCAGAAACGAATTCCTAAGGTTCAAAGTTAAAGTTTCTCCATTGGAGTGTGGTTTATTCCACTTCGCTCTTGTTGTAATGTTTGTCTCATATTTTAAAGATCAAAAGCCTCACCTACCTCTAATATCAAATCCATTTCAGAGCAAAGAATACACTTTATTGAAGGCTATATTCTCAGAAATAAATCTTATACAGTATAGACACACCTGCCTTTTAAAAGTAAAGAATACAACCCACAACTTTTACTGTCATGACAGACATGAAAGTCAGCATAGATTTGCATGTCCTGGTTAGAGCACAGCCCACCAACCACTACACACCTCAAGCACAGCAGACAGTTTCATGTTCATGCCATGCTTCTTCTGAGCAGTCTGACCACCTCTTCGCCTTGTGTCTCTAAAAGCCATGAATTCCCTACTTATACGTTAATCCAGTGTAGTCTGATCAAAACAGGAAAAAGACCATGGAATTTTTTTTCAAATTATTACATTAAATGAATTAAACAAGTCTACTGCCACAAGAAAATCATTTATCAGTTGTATTACAGATGGTACTTCATGATTAGGCAGTGCACAACTTTCACACAATCAGGGGATGATACTGATATAGGAATAAAAAGATTTCAGACAAGCCATATTTGGTGGATAGTGAACACATTCAAATAATTGAATAATTACAATCTATATAAGGGAATCCAGAATGAAAGCTGTGGCCTAGAGATCAGCTTTTGCTCACAGGCCCACAAGAGACCTGTTGCTTGAGTGATCCATGCTTGTCTCAGGTCATAATTTCCCTCCATTTTCAGTCTCATAAGATTCTAAATGCCTATTTCCTCCCTTTCCTCTCTTCCATTTTAAATGGACAGAACCCCGGGAAAGGTGGTCCACAGTAAAGAAAAATCAATTTCCTAAGAAGCAATAAAAAAAGCATCACTGAAATAATGTATCAGGGATCGCACAGGACAGAGCTCTGAGCACTCAATTCATAAACAGGCTTTTCCTTCAAAGTCCCTGTGAGATGAAGGAGCAGATGCACTACGGCCGTTTTCCAAATCTCAGTGGTGCTTTGCTCGAAAAACTACTTCTCTGGTAGGAAAACATGGACGATAGGGTGAGATCTGAGCAAAGGATGTCCTAATAATAATAATAATAATAAACCTGAAGAGCAGCTACATCATTTGTGACACCTTCAATCAAGAAATCTCTAGTCGGCTCACTGTGGGATGACAGATAGCCAATTAACTATTATTCAACAGCAAAATTAGTTCAGTGTTGCTCCTAGGCAGGGGGCATCTTAGAACATAAAAGAAATTCATTTCTCACCGAGGTCTGGCTGAAATTCTTCCAATGTCCCTCAGCTAGAAGTAAAAATCTGAAAGAGTAAAATGTCTTCCTTTAAATCAAGTAAAGGCAATGGGTTTTGGTGTTGCTATTTTTCTTTGTTTTTTATTTGTTTGCTTTAAGCATTGGACTGGTCTTTAAAGTGTTGACCACCCTGACTATCTCTTCAAGCATTCATTTCTTAACTATATTTACTTAACGCCAGTGAATCTGGAGCCCTCACCCATCAGTGGGGCTGCTCACAAGTCTCTCTCGTTGCGGAAGAAAAATGTTGTTCTTCTAAGCAATTTGTATATGAACAATTTAAATGAATTAATTCCACTGATGCACAAAGAATTTATGTGCTGAACACGCAAATCAATTTTTGAGACAAATAATTACAAACTACTATAGAGCTAAAAGCTCTACTATAATTAAAGTAGTAAAAAAGGACACTAAAAACGCAATAGAGGATGAGTCAAGACTCAAAGCACTTATGGGCTCTGATCTCATAAAACAAGGACCATGTCATGGGTCACAGTCACTCCCTTTGATTCCAATGTATCTCTTCATTAGAGACTATTGTTTACGCTGAGCTACACTGCAGTTATTTTTGCAATCGCACCAATAAGCCACAACCATGTGAACAAAATAGTGGCATTTGTTAAATTTACCACATACTTCATTTTATTGAAATTCCTAAACCAAAATTCTATCTAACCCAAACCTCAGCAAAAATAGTTATTACTGTGTAAAATCTGGGTCTTTTGTATGCACACATAGCTCATAAAAGACCAAACTGGAGCAGATCTGCCTTGCCATCTCTCATGAATCTCTGTGTAGCCTTGAAAGCACATTCACACTAAGAAATGGGCTTGATTTTCCTATCAGTAATATTTGAAGGCCTGTTGTCAGCATCTTCCATTGCAGTAGAAGAGAACATTTCTATAGATCCTCAAAAGATATGGAGCCTAAGACGTGTACTCACACCACACTACTACATAATAAAATAGAGATATAAAATAATAAAATTCATTAGGTATGTAAGTCATAATGAGGAGGTATGGTAGCGCACACATGTAATCCTACCACATAGAGAGGCTGAGACAGGAGGAGTCAAAGATTTAAGGCCAGTCTGAAATACACAGCAACACCATGTCTCCAATGCCAAGCCAAAGAATAACAAAAGAAAAGAAAAAGAAAAAATAAAAATTTTTGGTATTAAGAGTTAGGAATGAAGTGGGAGGTTCAGTGGTTGATGGTCGGCCTCCTATGAAGAAGACCATTTGTTCAGTTTTCAGCACAGAAAAAAAAAATAAGCAGTGAGAAAATTAATCTTTAAAAAATGAGAGCAGGGGTTGTTGAAATTTGTCAGCAAAAGAGAGCATTGTCTTTCCATTTCCTGCATCAACATGGTGGTGGTTCACATTTGTTAGCTTCAGTTCCAGGAAATCTGACACCCTTTTATGGCCTCCTTGGACATACCAGGCACGCATGTGGTACACAGATATGCACGAAGGCAAAACACACATAGCCATAAAACACTTAAATTTAAAAGCAACTACAGAGGAACAGCTGAAAACTATGGTACCAAGGGCATTTGTTTGGGTAGAAAAGTACTACCACCCACTTAAAACTGTTCATTGGAAGGAAAATGGTTTGCACAAATATTTTCGTGTGCATCCGTTTGGCACGTTTTCTTGTCTTTCTAATGTTATGACCAGGTACCTGAGAAGAAACAATCTAGAGAGGTTTATTTGGTTCATCCAGGATCTGGGAATCTGGCCCATGATGATGAGGAAGACATGGCACAGGGATGCTGCGGCCTCACTCTTGGCGGAACAGGAAGCAAACAGGGAAAAGGAATGGAGCCATCCAAATTAGGAAGAAATCTTTGCCCTGAGTTAATCCCCTTGGGGACAATCTCACATAGATCTTAAGGGTGCTTCACCTGTGTCCAAGGCACTTCTTAATCAGGATGTCAGGCACAGTTAGCTTCCTCAGTTTCTCTTACTTGAGCAGCAATCTCATCTTTCACAAGGCAAAAAGAACGGTGTGATTTGCAAAAAGCCATCTGAAATCAGCGTGTGAAGGATTTTTTTCTAGCTTTGAAATTCACACTGGTTTAATGTTTAAAGTAAACATAAGAAACACTAAATGTCTTCCTGTTTCCAATGTGGCACACAGGGGTTAAAAGCTGAGCCTGAGAATGTAAAGAACATTAGTGTGGTTCATGGACAAGGACAACATTTTTCACAGTATGCAAAAAATTTAGATTTCATTTTTTTTATAACTTCAAATCCTTCTGGAGTGATTACATTAAACTCAAGTTTATGTGTTCATGACTGATGAGCAACGTTATTGCCACACTATCATTTTCAGACTTCTTTTGCAGAATAAAAAAGACAAGATTTATATTTTGAGGAAACGTATTCTACAAAGTAAAACTGAAAGTGGGTATCTCGGTGTGCCATTGAGTAGAAAAGCTAAAAACAAGCAAAAACTATACTTTTATAATAACTAAGAAAAATTTTAAAAACTGAAAAGCTAAAACACTGAATACTTCACATATTTATGGGAATTCCTCATCATCTATTTTCTACAACCGTCTAAATTTAAAAACTTTACTCTTTTGTAGATACATATTTATAGGAAAGCATAAAATTCCAACTACTTTGGGAAAGCATGAGTTCTTTTTGGCTCTGAATGGATCTCATCTAATACGACTACAATGTCAAATATGAGTATTCCCCAATGATCACTAATGGAAGAAGGGTAAATCATGTATTATTTACAGGACTACAGCTATTCCTATTTGCATGTTCAGATGTACCCCTATTATTAGGGTGGAAGTCTTCTTTGGGATAAGCCTTAACCCCTGTTTTTGAACCTGTATTATAAAGTTCCAAGAGTGACTACAAAAATTTCTCTAAAGAGAGTTAAAACTACAATTTCCAATACTTTCGACTTTGGCGTGAACGGTATCGGCTTTGTTGGCTGAATTTCAGCAGCTTCCCATAACACACATGCCGATTAGTTTCATATTTTGACTTGGGCAGGCTCTCAGACCCTGAGCCAGCAGAATACAGATGCTGTGCAAATTCTTTCTGAGATGGGAGGAACATTTAAGGAGTAGAGTCAGTAAAATGGACAATAGCCTAGGTCTGTGGGGCTGGGGGAGGAAAGGAACGCCCAAGAAAGGGGAGGGGAGAAGATGTTATGGGGATAGGAGGGAATATGAATAAGATTAGGACCTTAATAGAGGAGAAAGTTTTGTCTGGAGATGACCTTAGAAGACTTTGATGACAACTACTTCAAGAATTCCAAAAGTGCCAGTGTGTCCAGCAGATTTGAGACTTACCTGTACCCGTGATTACAGGAGATAATTTCTTAAAATATTTCTGTGTTGGCAGTGTAGTTCTCTCTGTATATGTCATCACAGACATATTTTCTCTGTAAAAACTTAGCAGGGTCTACCCAGGATAGATTTGGAGTCATTAAACTGTCACTTGAGATCTCTTATCCACTCCAGGTTCTCACAGTTGTCCTCTGACCTTTGACAGGTTAGAGAGCTTGGTGCAGTAAATGACAGAACCAGGGCTATAGTTCTCTTGACCAGATAACTGGTCAAATTGTTTCAATGTTTTATCTCTTCTGTAGACTTCTGCCAGTATAAAGAGTTGTATGTTTAAGTAACACATTGTTCCTCCTAAAATGACAACAAAAATCCTGTTGTCCTTTTGTTTGTTGTCACGCACATATAAACTATGACATTACCTACTGGTCATTGTCTCTAGAAACTAAACCTGATGCTTTCATAACATCTTGTTCCTCTGCATCCTCGTGTATTTCCCAGTGTTGTACAATGACTACTTCATTTATTTCCTTTAATGAAGAGTATCTTCTTGGCTAGTTACTATGATCTGACTGTGTCTCTCATACACACACGCTAACAGTTAAATTTTCATGTGTTGAAGCCAATAAAAGAAAATAAGGTTATAAAGAATCACCCTTCCTCTTTGATATTAGCAAAATTATGAAGAAATAAAGGGAAGAAGATATGCCTCTTTGTCCTTTTATCCCAATGTTGTAACATTGTTCCTACGTCAAACATAGGATATATCCCTACTAGAGACTTAACAACAAGGTACCATTTTGCAAGCAGAGGCCTGGCCCGTCCTAAACCTTGAATGTCCTATCTTCAGAGTTGTGAGGACACACATTTCTGCTCCTTATGAATTAACTAGTTTCAGGTATCTTGTTATAAGAGCAAAGTCCAAGACACTAACTTTGCACTAGGATCATGTCCCTGCTTCTGTGCTACTGATTCCAAAAGCTGCTGATAAAAGATGCTCAAATGAAACCTGTGTGCTCTGTGTTTTCTGTGAGGAATATGACCATTCTTAGAGTTGGTCTTCATTTTAAAGTACTCAAATAGATGAATGCCTGCTATCACCAGATGACCAGATGTTTCAATGTATACAGGGCTGCAGGCTACATTCTCTGCGGTCATACGTTTTCTAAAGCTAAGTCTTAAATCTCAGTATTTCAGAATATGAATACCTTTGGAAATTAGATTTTTAAAGAGACAAACACGCTTTAAAACATCATAAGGTATGAGCTATAGCCTAATAATTGAAGGAAATTTAGGCACATAGACACCATAGATGTCATGGATGCATATCCACCGAGCAAGAGTACAGCATCGATATATGTGTGCAGGGAAGCACAATCAGAAGGCAGACATCTTCCAGACAACGAGACAGCGCTCAGAAATCAAACACGTAAGCTACCCTTATCTTGAACTCTTCTCTCTCCACACTGAGACACTAAAGTCTGTTCTTTAAGCGACATGTTATTGTCTAATGGGACCTCAATTACACTAATATGTGTGGCATCAGAAAACGAAGGAGTAGTGGAGCACCTGAGAAAAGTGTTAGAAATACGTCTCAAGAACATTCCTGAAAGATACAGTATACTTCCTGAACACACATCCCATCCAAACCTGTTAGTACTGAGAGCCAAATATGAAGGGAAGATAGGCAACCCCAGATAACAAGGAATCTAGGGGTTCTTACTGTGGAAAGACAGAGGTGACATAGAAGTGCATTTTCTTCTGAGCTTGCCAATCTTCATCAACACACTGCAGGTGCATTCTCATTTGCTTTACAATTTCCCCACGTTATTTCTTTCTGCTTACATATTTTGAGACAAGGCTGGCAAACCTAGGCTACATGTGGAGTGCCAGCCAAAAGAGATGACACATACTTCCTTCTTGTATCATTCCATTAATTATTATGAGTGGAATGTGTCTTTGATCAGGAGCACGGAGATTGTTCATGTACTCAATTCCTATGTAAATTCAAAAATATACACTAGTAGAATGTCAGTGCTCTAAGGAGACCCTTCCTGTCCCACTGTCCAATGATCTTGATGTAGGAGGGTCATCTGTCTATGTGTTACTTTCATTGGTTAATAAAGAAA
>LOEQ01000045.1:557958-569715 GCA_001685075.1 Bramus lutescens | reverse complement strand
AGTAGCCACTACATGATCCACTACTTACCTCTACTCCCGTCTGTAGGGCTATGTTTTCTACAGGTGGCAAGCACTTTTACTTACTAGGCTATTTTACTGGCCCTTGAGTGGGTTTGATAATGGGCACTTACAGAAGAACTTACTTTTTTTAAGAAGGCAATCTGTGAAAATTGTGTAGCTTTCCACCATGAAGAAGCAACCTTTTAAGACATAATTCATTTGTGTTTCTACTATTGTTTTACTGCAAGAATAGATCTATTTATAAATCTGTGAGACAGGTAAGACATCAATATGCATTTTAAAGCCCAGATCCCTCAAGAGAGATAAAAAGGCAGATAAATTAGTGAAAGGGTTAAGTGACAGAGGATATGGCATAAGCTAATAATGGCACAACCCAGAAGAGAAAGAGACAGAGAATAGTATAAAGAGTATTTCAATTGTGTATTCTGAAATCTTAAGTAAATATATACAAATATCAATATAAACTTCCTCTATATCCTAGCAATAAGCTCACTGCCTAGCTAGGTTTCTCTATAGTTTAGACTATTGTATAGTTTGTGTTCTATATTCAATTTACTAGAAAACTGAAAGATGGTGGATCTTAAATCTTGTTTTAATTAGACTACTAATCAAATACCATTTAAAAATAATCTTACAAAGTTCTCAGTATACCATGCCCAAATATCATAAAAAAATTTCTAAGAAAGTTTCACCATCAAAAAGAGCCAAGTAATTATAGCAAATAGCAACAATGGTAAAAATTACATAAACGAATGCATAGTCCACCTGAAGTGTCCCAAGTAGTGAAGGAATATAATTGATCTCTGAGGAATCATTCTGAAAAAATACTGTGTATCAATGAAGAAAAATAAATGAGAATCACACTTCAAATTTGTTGTGTTCCAGGCCAGTGTATTTCCATTCCGTTGGGAAAGTAAGCACTTCCCATATATTTATAAAGATGAAATATTTGAATATATACCACTATAAAAATAAAGTCACTTTTATTAAGACAAGATAGATATGTGGTATTACGATGTTGATTTTCTTCACAGGAACTAATATATATCAAGTCTCCAAGTAAAACTGGAACTAGCCTTTGTGTTCTCACTTAAGTGTTGAAAAGAAGACATGTTGAGCGTAAACTGTCACTATCAATATCAGGGACGAGCAAGGATAATTTTACCTTGGTTAAGAGCAGAGAAGGTTTTCTTCTGGCCAAAATGAATATAAAGTCACTACATATAATTAGGTCATGGTTCTCACTCTTGCCTCTTTTGCTTCTTTCCCTCAGAGAAGAATAGACACACAATGAGTATTGCTTAATAACAAGCAACCAAGATGGAGAAGCCTCATGAGCTCTCTTTTAGTGTAAGTATTCCCGAACTTCATATCTTATTCAAGAAGATTCATACTCTTGGACTTATTCTACTATAGTCTTTATTGGTGTTTTTACTATATTCATTTATATTTTGCCTCTCAAAAACAGTGGTCTGAATTGTCTCATCTTTCTTCCTTCAGTAAAATTTAATCACCTTTGGTCTTCTTTATTTTCATTTGACATGCTAAATAATTTTACTTTTATATGTAAAGCATGCTTCTTCTACCAATCACCTGAAATGCCCGGGAACCAGATAGTCCGTGAAGCAGAAACAATACTCCTTTCAGAGCCTTTGTTTAGTTCTTAGAGTGGCCGACTAATGGGAAATAACGTGGGGTGCTGTGCTGGGGAAATATGATGGACATATTGAATAATCACTTCAATGCTTTTTCCACACAGAAAACTCATCAAACAAGTCACGTGGGAAACACAAAAGAAACGAGACAACTTCTGTCTCCCCAACAGACTTCAATCAAATGGGGGTTGGAGAGGGTTGGCCTGGCTAATTAAGCAACCCATGCAGTGGATGTCTAGGAGTCACATTTCAGGAGAGGGACAGTGTGAGCAGTAGCAGCAGCTCAGAGTAAACAGCATGAGGTCAGGAAGGAGAGGCATGGTCTAGTGGGAAACTATGCTTTCTTGAGATAACAATAGGAGGCAGACACAGCCTGAGAACAATCATCTGACGAAACACCAAAGAAAAATTTGGACTTGCTGCAAGCAAAAAACCTTGGCAAATTTTAAATACAGGACTGAATGTTGTCAAAAACAATGTGAGCCAAATGCCTACCTGATACTGTCTAGATTTCTTTTCTAGAAAAATCTCAGAAAGACAGGAATGGTATGTTGTGGGACGTTTGCACACTGTGTGACGATATGTTTCTGTGATTGGTTTAATAAAGACAGAGAATGAGTTGGACACACAGAATGGGAGAGAAGTAAAGGCCATGTGGTAGAACACAGATGAATAAAAATATGGGTTAATTTAAGTTATAAGAGCTAGTGGGGCAAGTTTAAGCTAAGGATAAACTTTTGTAACTAATAAGCTTCCATGTTATTACTTGTGAGCTAGCTCATGGGACAGAGAAAGACCTGCTACAATGCTGGCTAGTTTTTAATGTCAATTTGACAGAGCTAGAATTATCTGATAAGAAAGAACCTCAATGATGAAATGCTTCCATGAAAGACAGGGCTGTAGGCAAGACTGTAGGGCACTGCATTGTTTAAGGATTGAGGTGGGAGGGCCAATCTCATGGTAAATGAGGGCACTACTGGGATGGGGTCCTGGGCTCTACTAAGAGAGCAGGCTGAGCAAGCCATGATGATCAAGCCCATAAATAACACTCATCCATGCCCTCTGAATCATTTGCTGCCTCCAGGTTCCTAACCTGCTTGAATTCCTATCCCGACTTCCTTTACTGATGGTAAAATAAACCCTTTCTTTCCAAGTTCCTTTAGGCTGTGGTATTTCATCAGGACAGAAAGCATAAGTAAGATAAGGGGTGAACCTGGAAAAGAGTTCAGTATGCCTTCTGTGGAGTCCTGTGGGCCAAAAAGTGTTAGAGGGATCTCATCTGCCGAAAGGAGAAAATCAGGAGTGGACATAACTAGCTGGTAGACTGGTTGCCTGGAACACATGAAGTCCTGGGTCCCCTCTCCAGGATGCACATGAACCAGATGTGCTGAGGCATGTTTGTAACTCCAGGACTGGGGAGGAAGAAGTCAGACGTTCAGACATTTGAGGTTACGATGGACTATACAGAAAGTTCAAACATATTCTCAGATACGTGAGACTTGGTCTCAGAAAATTACAACTACACAAGAAGATAAAAATCTGCTCACCCACAGAGTCACTACCATAATGAGGGGAATTTTCATGAAACTGAAGTTTTAGTGGAATCCCAAGTTTTGCTAAAAACCCGCAATGAAGATCAGAGTTAGGAATCCTGAAACATGTAACTGAAGATAATCTTTTGAATGTCAGGGCTTTTTATTTTTTACATTGTAAATTCAAAAGTATGACTGAATCTTCCAACCTCCCCTACCCATTTTATCCTAATGAGTATACCATACGCAAATCCTGGTGTCCTTACACTGACAAGTTTCTGATGACCATTCTGGACCTGACAGTCAAAATCCAATTCTGAGTAAGAGGCAGGCTACTGAATAAAGTGTTATCAACATGGGCTCTGTCCCCCACCTCCCCTTATACAACAACCATTCTGGATAATCATGGTACATTGGTTTCCCTGAGATTTCCCCAGGATTTTTTTTTAAAGTCTAGATACACTAACAATGACTTGTTAAAAATTAAATTAAAAGCTGATCATGGCAGCTCAGCTATGTGATCACAGCACTCACAAGGCTGAGACATGGTGACTGTCACGAGATGGATGACAGCCTGAGCTACACAGTTAGCTCCAAGCAGCCTGAGCTATAAAGTGAGATTCTATATTTAAAAGAAAAAGAAAGAAAGACTGAAAGACAGGAAAACCGAAAGAAAATGGAAGGAAGGAAGGAAGGAAGAAAGGAAGGAAGGAAGGAAAGAAAATTTTAAAGAAAATAAAATTGAGAGCCCAGAAACTACCACAAATGACTTAGCACTACAATGCCATTCCTATTCTTTTTTTAAAAAACAAATCCAGAAAAATATTTATTTATTTTATTATGTATACAATATTCTGTTTGCATGTATTCCTGTAGTCCAGAAGAGGGCACCAGACCTCATTACAGATGGTTGTGAACCACCATGTGGTTGCTGGGAATTGAACTCAGGACCTCTTGAAGAGCAGGCAATGCTCTTAACCGCTGAGCCATCTCTCCAGCCCCCTGCCATTCCTATTCTTTTTCAACAATAGAGAAAGCCAATGGCTTAATTCATGATCAAAATTCTACTAATCCGGCTCTTGTGTGCAAATTCATTAATTCTCCCTGGCTCCATTACATTGCCATACAGAATTCAGGAAAAATATCGAGTTACACTGAAGATTATAGCACATTTTTCAAATTATTTTGAAGAAACCTATATATAAGTCATTATAGCTGAAAAAAATAAAAGTAAATGAAAGTTTTATCACAAGAGATACAATTTCTATAGGAAGTCTTTGAAATTGGTAGAACAAGAAAAATATTTATGCAAATGTTTTTAAATATAAACACAAATTTAAAAACAAGCATGTCAATGTAATACTTTTTATTTCTCAAACACCATTGTAAAAGTCAAGAGATTGTTCAAGTAGTTCTATTTTACAATCCTAGTGCTGATTTTAACTACGGTGGAGATTTTCTGAATTCTTGATTTGTACCAGGAACCTGATTTCAACATATTGACCACTGAGTCATGCACTTTACAGCAGTTTTTGTTTTTGTCTTAAACAAAGTGCTTCTTTCTTCACAACAGAATAAGTCTGAAGAGCATTTTAAAAAGCATTGAGCAGGTCAAGTTGAAGGAAAAACATAAATACAGCCATCCTCTCAGGTTGCATTTCTTCATTATATCTTACCCTAGAACCTATTCAAAATTCATATAAATGATAAATTTTCATTAGAAAGTCTTACATCAATATAAATGTTTCAATATTTTTAATTGAGCAAATTAGTTATTCGAAGACAAAATAAGAAGGTTTTGGGTTAACAAGACAGCAAGCTATTTATTTCAAACCTATGAACTTGAAAGAACTATTTTGTTGATGCCCAGCCCCTTCTGCTCAGTCTTTCTCTGGTATGTCAGTGTGCTAACACTTTTACATAGGAAGGTAATGTGGGATTCCCCTCTGTATGCTGTGAATATGTTTTATTACCATTGGTTAATAAAGAAGCTACTTTAGCCTATGGCAGGGCAGAATAGAGCTAGGCAGGAAAGCTAAACTAAATATGGGGAGAAAAAAGGCAGAGTCAGGAAGACACTGTGTAGCTGCTGAAGGACAAAGATGCTGGAACCTTACTCGTAGGCCACAGTTTCATGTTGATACATAGATCAATAGAAATGGGTTAAATTAAGATGTAAGAGCAAGCTTAAAATATGCCTGAGCTATCGGCCAAATGGTGTTGTAATTAATATAGTTTCTGTGTGAGTGTATGGGTCTGGGCATCAAGGAAACAAATGCACAGTCTCTCTCTATATAAAGGTCCCCAATTTTGCAGGAGGTGGAACTTGCTATCCTGATCAGGGAGAAAAATCAAATTTCTTCTTTTAAAAATTAAAATATATTCAGTTATGTTTATGTGTGTATATCTTGAGGAAGGGATGGTATGTGGACAAAGAGCAGCAGCTGACAGGAACCAGAGAAAGGAGTGTGATTCCCTGGAGTAACAATTATAAGAAATACCCTAATGTGCTTATTGGCAACTGAACTTTGGTTATTTACAAAAGTAGTATGTACTCTGAAATCTTGAGTTATCTCTCCAGCCCCCCCATCTAAATTCTTACTGAAATTAACAACAAAAGTCAAACTATATCATTTTATAGTGATCAATGCTTTTATAAAAAGCAATCAAAATTTGTGTGGTGTACATGAAATTTTCAAAAACTTTCATTTTACTATGGTGTTATATACTGATTTAAACTTCCTTATGGCTCAGCAAAACACAGTTGCTCAAAAAACACATTTTCAGTACATATTACTGACAAATATTATCATGCTTCTTCAAACAAAATAATATGCTTTATATGCTATGACAAAGAGATATCTGTTATAAACTTCCATGAAACAAATATTTACATCTTCAACTACTTCCTTAAGAGCTACAAACTGCCATAGGAGAAATATTTACATCTTTCACTACTTTCTTAAGAACACAGCCAAATACACTAAGAGGTAATACATGTGTGAGGAGAATTTAGAACAATTTAGTCATTTGCATATGCCACAGAAAAATAAATCAAAATATAAACAGTCAGATGTGGCGGTTCACACCTGTAATCTCAGACCCTGTGGGCAAAGACAACCTAATTTAAAGTAAGCCTGAACTACAGAGCAAGATCGCTCCCCTACTGACCTCCATCAAAAAACAAAAACAAAACCAAAACAAACAAACAAGAATAAAGACTTCTGGGACCAGGGTCTGAGGACTTCTGCAGCACAGCTCTTCCAGTACCACAAGAAACATCAAACAATATGGTTCTATGGGAAGAATTCAGATACAACTTTCTTTGCTACTTTTTACCTTCTTCACTATGTGCCAAATCAACACTTTTCAAATGGCTCCTGACAGACTAATTCCGCTCTGGTTACAAAAGCGTTTTATACTTATTAATTTTTAAATGATATTATACCATCCTATTTTGGCCTTAGTCTCAGGAAGCTCAATTTTTTATTTGTAGAGATGAGTTTAATGATCTGTTTATCACTCCTTACACATAGAAGGCAAAATATAAACAATGAAATAGTTGTGGGCCTTGGCCTTCAGTTTGTATAAGGAAGTTCATTCTGAAATGATAAATCAAGATAAGTCTTAACTGCAAACATCATTTTCCTCTTGGTACTCAAAAAGTCACATCTCTTCCTTTTCCCTAAAGACATACAAAAAACACTACACAGTAGCATTCACATATGAGTTATCAGTGCATGCATTTGTACTGATATGCCTATTAATATATAAATGCATAAGTGCATTCACATATGTGCATGCATATTTATAAAACCCTCATAGTATAAATGCATCCATTGGAAGTGATGATCCTGAACTTGACTTCTGTTTCCTCGTTATCATTCAGAACCAGGGAGCAGGTTCAGAACATGAGCTCAACGAGCAACACAAATATATTCACTTTTACTTTCAAATTCAGGCAGAGAAGCCTGCAAAGGTGCAGATAAGCTGTTTGGTAGAGTATAAGGCATACCACAGGCCTTAAGATCTTGCCCAGGTGGGTTATGTTTAATGAACCAAAGGGGATAAATACCATGTAAGGTGGAGAAACACATCACACCTCTGACACAGGCAAGGTGAACATCAGAAGCACACAAAAGTTAGGAATATAACAACACAAATGCCTCAAAGGGCACATAAATAGTTGCTATCATGGATAAGGCTTACAGATGTAGATATACTGCTGACAGATGAAAATATATAGGAAACATTTGAGGTGTCTATTATTTGTATATATTTCTTATTCAAAAAAATAGAATAAGCAAATATTAAAACATCATTCTGATTTTTCAATGAAAAGAGGTCTGAATGTTCTTCTCTTTACATGGTATTTCATCACCTAGGTCTTTGGGTAAAAAAAGCAGGGTTCAGACACGAAGCAAAAGACTTGGTATTCTTGTGGTGTATTCAGCATACCACAACTGACGCAAAGGCCAACTGTAATCTCACACATGGTTGTTAATGGCATTTCAGATTACTTTAACATAGGCCGCAAAGAGTCTTATGGCTTCAAATGTAAAATATTGTTTTACTTTTCAGATACTTTTCCAGTTAGAAACATTGAAAAACATTAGAAAATTCATTACATTTTATTATTTTCTATAGATGTTTCAACTGCATGTGTGTCCTGTCCCCCTTCTTGCCTGGTACCCAGAGAGACTAGAAAACTGTAGCAGGTTTCTTGAAATGTGTGTACAGAAAGTTATATGCAGCCACATGGGTGCTGTTAATCAAAGCGAGGTCCTCTGAAAGAATAGAGACTATTAACGACTGAGCCATCTCTCCAACTTCGGCATTATTTTTTTTCCAAATATGAATGATGTCATAGTGTAGTACACTATCTCCTTTCATTCTGATAGCTAAGAATTCTCAACAGTAAATCCCCTACCTCCCCATCCCAGACAAAGAGGGGCATAGAAGAGCCAAAAATCCTGACACTAAGCTCCATGCTAGCGGACAATCCCTTCCGTATGCTCTTTCTTTCAAGCAATCTCAGATTTCACCATGTATTCACCTCCAAATTACTTTTCCTTTCAGTGGCTACATAGAAACAACTAAAACAAATTCAAGAAAAGCATCACAGGGCTGGGGTATGGCTTAGCGACGCTTGCCATAAAACATGTCCAGTGCCCTAGGTTGGCTGTTCATCACCACCAACAAAATGGGAGGGAGGGAGAGAAGAAAAGAGAGAGAGGAGGAGAAAAGGGAGAGAGAGAAGGAAGAAGGAAGGATTGGAGGGAGGAAGGAAACTTAACCAAACAACATTTTCAATTTGCGGGTTTAAGTAAACTGTTTACACATGTCTTATTAGTACCCTAATCTCCTCTTCCTGACGATGACTAGTCAGTCGAAATCCTGCTGCTGTAACACTACTGTTTACGATACAATGAGGCTGAGTGCTTTAGAACTATGCAAAATGATATGACCTTTTTGTAACCTGATGAATTACCATTAATTGCAAGTCAAAAATGCCAGAGTGACCTGACTCTCACTGCCCTCCTGTTTTCTCCTTCAGGTGTGCGGGTTCTATTGGTCTCATTTCTGGGATTTTTGACTTCCCTGACGATTGCACTGGCCACGGTGCATTGCGCTCTCAAGTCTCCGTCCACTCAGCTAAATCCCAAACACATCAGTGGAACTCCATTTATAACCTCAACTCGTTTTAGGCACTGTCATCACCCTGGGTAAATCCTGGTTTCTGGTTTGATGGAAATGAAGGATGTGAAAGGAACCGAAAGCCACACCAAACCCAAAAGACAAAGGGATGAGGCCTCTATGCTCAGTTGTAACTAAAGACCAGAAATAAGGCCTCACCACAGTCAACTGTACGACTACCACGACCCACGGCCTCCCTACGGAGCCTCACATCTCTCTCCTTACATCTTATTCGTCCCAGCCACACTTGCTCAGCTTAGTTCTTTTAGAATCAGAGAAGAGCATGAGTCTTTGTTCTCCTGCAGTAGGTTGAACCCGGGACTTCTCTCTCATAACCCACGCCACAGCTCCCTCCTCCTCTAACCCAGGCCTTCATAGTAACTGCAGTACAGATCCAGCCCTAGCTTCCGCCATCTCGAGTCAATGTGTCTTTGTAAAACTACAATGAAAATAAATGATTAAATAATGAAACAAGAGAGTAAACATTTGTAACGCTTATCCCACTGAAAGCACACAAGCACTTCATCCAATTACCACCCTCCCCCTCCAAAGTTTGGTCTTCTGCTGTACATCAGCAATAAATGAGCAGTCCAGAGACACAAGTGTGTAGGCAGCTGTAGCACAAACAACTGCCCAGGTCAGACCCAGCTCTGGTCATGCGCTCTGCTGAACATTTGTCCCCTGAAGTGTGTCAAGGTGCTGCTTTCCTTACCTTTTCCACCTCGGTTCTAGTTCCTGACCTCGACCTGTGCCACAATCTCCCCGATACTTCTGTCTGTCACTCTGCATCTTGTCCCCAGCGTTGCTTTTCTTCACAGCACTGACAATCGCCTTGGCATTCTTACCTCATCACTGTTCACGCTTTCTCTTTCCACTTAATCTCAGCTCTAGGAAGACAACGGCTTGATTTCTATACTAGAGTGCCCAATGTTTAACTTATAATTACATCACATTACTTAAGGGTATTGGATGAATATATAAACCGCACACAAAAAAGCGAACTGCAGCTAACTAGCATGTAATTATCAGGCAGTTTGGGGGATAATGGGGATGGAAAAGGCTCCTCGGATTCATTTCATAAACACCGACGCAGTTTCCACCATGATAACAAATGCGTGATGCTTGTCTGCCATGCACTCAAAGACTAAGGGTCTAACAGCTGCCTTTCAGGAAGGCAGTATTGTGAGGGTAGGCATAATTATTTTATGATCTATTCATTTTTATTTTATGAATATGAAATTTTGCTTAAAAAATGCATGTTCACTATACGCATGCTAGTATGTGCAGAGGTCAAAAGAGGGCATTGCCTCTCCTGAAGTTGGTGGCTGAGAATGTCAGCGTGGTTGCTGGGAATTGAACCCAGGTCCTCTGCCAGAGCAGTGAAGTGCTCTTACCTGCTAAGCTGTCTCGCCAGCTCCAGGTGCTAAATTTTTGCTGCTAATTGTGCTCTTTAAAAGAAACTTAACTTCCTAACAGTTAGACAATAACATGGATTTCCATTTGGTGGGGGCAATTAGGGTGAAATAAAAACCAACATGCTTTAATATGAGGAAACTCATATAACACAAGGAAAGAATGAGTCACGAATGTGTGTTGCCTTTCAAGAAAGCGGTGAATTTATACCATTACTGTTTTTATATATTTATTAAGAGGGTAGAACTTACTTGAAGTGTTTTTATTCCACACAGGGAAAACAACAGAATTAAAGGAGTACAGGAAAGTGTCTAGGAGATGGACAGAGGCATGACAGGGCTGATGCTCCCACCTTGCGCACTCATTCCCAACCCATTACTTCATGCTCATTACTAACGCACAGCTTTGTGTGCGAAAGTGATGCTCGGTGAAACAGTTCTATGTTAAAAAAATCAATCAGGTTCCTTTTTTTTTATACAAGACTTCAATAAATTCACTTTAATTCAAGATGAGTTTACTTCTGTTTCTTTTCTTTCTTTCTTTCTTTCTTTCTTTCTTTCTTTCTTTCTTTTTTTTTTTTGATTTTTTGAGATAGAGTTACTCTGTAACTTTGGAACCTGTCCTGGAACTGGCTCTTGAATAGCAGGCTGGCCTGGAACTCACAGAGATCTGCCTGCCTTTGCCTCCCAAGTGCTGGGATTAAAAGCATGCGCCATCACCACCAGGCTCCAAAATGAATTTATTCTTTATTTATTATGTTAACAAAAAATATTTAAAGGAAATTCAGATTTTGGAGTAAACAATTCGAAGAAACACTAATATTTCTTATTCCTGATGCTAAAGAAACAAAACCTTTTTATGTAAAGACTAAAAAGGAAATGGGAATATTAGTGCAAGTCTTTAATTTGGGCTCTTGGATGTAGAGGCAGACAGATCTCTGTGAGCTCAAGGCCAGCCTGATTTACATTGTGAGTTCAAGTACAGCCAGGGCTATATGAAGAAACCCTGTTTCAAATAAGAACAACAACAAAAAGCATTAAAAAATGAAGAGACAAAAACTGACTTTATTTTTCAAAACACTGCACTTAATTTCTGAAGTTCTTACTGACTATCTGTGGGCCCTAGATTCTCATGTTGGAAACAACATAGACCTCATTATCTTACAAAATAGTCATCCTGGACAAAGCATGGTGAAAGCTCTTGTCTTGAGAAAGCACACCAAGTTTACTCTTTTAGTTGAAACCCATTGATGTGTTCTCTCTCTCTCTACATATATATAGAGAGATATATAGATATATAAATATATGTGTATTTATTTTATATATTTTATTACTGTTTTTATATATTTATTAAATAGATATGCATATAAGTTATATGCATATATAATATATGTATCTATCTATCTATCTATCTATCTATCTATCTATCTATCTATCTAT
>LOEQ01000045.1:522271-534773 GCA_001685075.1 Bramus lutescens | reverse complement strand
GCCAAAATGCCTTACCCTGTATGTATTACATTACAGTCAATGCCGGTTTTGGAAATGAGTCACTGGCATGCACCCCATCTTTTCTTCCCAATAACGGGCAACTGTGGAGTTTTTCCTTAAGAGATCCATTCTGGAGATCTTAGAAGGAAATAACTCAGTTTTGCTGACCTACTTTTCTCGGTTTATAAGAACATTCCAGTGGAGTCAGAGAGATATAAACATCCTTGCTTTCCCTTGAGTCGAGATATAAACTTATTTGCCCTGCCCTAGTCAAAAATCTTCAGGAAGTCTAAATATTTACTTTTGTTCTAAAGAGGCTTCTGATTTGAGGCTTTGCAGAATTAGACTGTATAGACCATAATTGAAGTGCTTATAGTCGGAATGGGGGAGAAGGTTTACTACCACGTAAGCATCAGGTCATCACTACCACACTATCTGTAGTATCTAGCAGTCTACAAAGTGGGAAGGAACATGGGTAGGTGGCTGCTAATCACCGTTCATATGTTCCTGGGTGTCCCAAGCCGATGATGAATACTGCAACTTTAGCAAACAGAAATCAATAGCCTTAACCTGCTGTAAAGAAGAGAGAAACAGGAACTGAACACTAGCTCCTCGCAAGTCAGCCTAGCATTGGCCGTAGAAGCCGACTAAAGTGGAAGTCCACACTGTCACTACTATCCATAGAGTTACTATCATGCTCTGACTGTCCATTAGTGAGAACACTTATGATGCACCAAGGCGGGTCACAAATCACCAAACTGGGGGCTCTGTGTAAGGATACACTGAACAAGTTTAATTCTTAAACACAACCCAATGTATTATATGTTATACTGGTTTCTATGTGAGTCCTTAACAGTTTCCATATATAAACCCATACAATTAGATTCTGTTTAAAAAGTCGAGTTAAGAGACAATTCAGTGTCTAGTTCAAGGAAGTCAGGGTGCACTGTGACATTCACAAAAGGAATGAAATGGTGAAAACGCTCAAATCTATATGCCCCACTGTCTGCTTGTTTGTTAAACCATAGATCCACGAATATAATTGCCTTCCCACTATCTCATTTCTCAAAAAAGCTGATATTTTCTTTATAAGACTGTCCCAAACTTTCACCCCTTAAGTAAAAGCCTGTCACTACACCTTAATTTCCCAAGCTGGAATTTACTTCCAATGTGTCACCAAATTCTACTGATTACACATCTCCAATCTCTTCCAGCCTTGCCTTCTCATTGGAATGCCTATCTCCACTGCTTCCGCTCAAGTGCTGGTCAATTTTTGCTTACACTGAAGCAGCAATCTTTGAACCTCCCAGAAATCTCTCACTTCTTTTGGTAAACCAGAACTAAAGAATTATCTCTGGAAAACAAGCCATACCAAATATTCTAAGAAAACATTCAAACAATTGATTCCTTTAAGAAAACTGTCCTTTGCATTAATAATTAATGCATTCATAGAGGGGTGCAAAGATATATGCAGGGTATCAATCCCAAAGCAGGACAAAAATTACAATGGCAGAGAGAGCTCTATCGACGACATAGCTTTTTGTTTCTTTGTTTGTTTTAGATTCTCTGCATATTTAGACTCTTCATAATGTAAGGAGGTATATCGTCAATGAAATAGCTTATCATATAATACGGCTTACTTGTTTCTTGTGTGTTTAAAACAGCATTAAGGATTGAATAACCCTAATAGGGGGCAGAGAACAAATTTAATGGTTTTAAATATTCTTTCTGTCCTTCCATAGAGGGGATGAAGGGACGCTGCAGTAACCACTGTTTCATTCTGTAGCACTGCTGATACTACATTTCTTATTTCCCAAGACCAATAATAAAGCATTTCATAGCATTTCCAACAGAAAGGTAGACCACACACCAATAGCCTTATGAACATATAGAGTCAATCGCTATAGGCAAAAATACAGGACAAGTTTGGTGCATATACCTCTGAGTGAAATAATTAACCCACTAAGACATTTATCTAGTTCATTTTAAAAAGTCATTTCATAACCAGAGACACAATTCCTGGAAAATGCAGAACCAATGCTGGAGTTTAGCACATGGCTCACTGATTAATTAGCTCCCAAACATTAGAGGAGTAATTTCAATTACTCACCCTTATTGTACAAACCAAAGATGAGGCATTAGAGAGACTGAGTGAGTTATCCTTTGGGAGGCACATGGGCCACATTTAAATATAGAGTTTACCCATGACCAAACCTTGTATTATAAACAGAACTCTTAATCTGCTGCTTTCATAAAACTCTAGCCGTCTTTCAGAGACGCAGCATGCACAGCTAGACAGCTCATCTATGTAAACTTTATCACAACCATTTTCTAAACAATGGGAACTGTACTCAGAAATTGAGTAGCTTAGCACAGACCAGCACGTAGGGACCTACAGCCAAGCGCTTAATGCTCTGCCCAGCACATCGTGAGCCCAGATCCAGGTTACAGATTATGATCCTTTAGAGTGCCTGAAAAGAACTTTCAGCTTAGAATAGCAGTCTGTTTTGGTAGTGTCTGCCATCCTACAGGAGACACAAAGAAAACGCAATGTGAACCACACTCTTCCTTTCTGACCTAGTAGGTTTGTGATATCGATGAAGTCAATGGATTAATGAGTCCAAGTGTCCAGAATAGTGATTCATGGGGAAGCTGCAGATGAAGAATTACAAAATATTTACAAAAGAATTACAAAATATTTCCTCTCACAGCCATGGCATGGGGGAATGCACAGGTTTGTTCATAACGTCATCCTTAGAATATTTGGGGAAGATAAATATGTGAACACTGCCTGTCAACCACATTTAAGATGTGGGAAGACAATCACGAGGTTTTTAATTTAGAATTCACAGTGACTAGTTAGTCCAACCTGCCAGTGATAGAAGAAAGGCTATGTAAATCTCAGCACATGTATGTAGCAGAATATTAAATAGAGGTGAGAGATGGTGAACTGTCCAGCAGAAATGGGGGCAGCGGAAGATGACAGTAAAAATAAGCAGAACATAAAATTACATGTTCTCCATGTAATTTTAAACTCCAACAGGCATAGCCATAGGAAAGTGAAGACAAACAATATTGTCACAACATTCATATAAATATGATAGTACTAAGAAAGGTTTTAAAATGTTCTTTGTAGGCTAGCAAGATTGCTAAGTGGGTAAACACATGTATTAGTTGCAAGCACGATGGCCCCCATCCCAACATCCATGGATGATGGAAAGACCAATGTGTGAAATTATCTTCTGGCCTATGCATGCACACAAGGAATGGACACACACACAAACAGGTTAAAAATAGAATTTTAAGCCAATTCATAAAAACTTCATAATTCTTTTTTAAATGCTTCTGGCAAATGTTCCTGTTCATGTGAACAAGTGTGCTCACATGCGTGTATGTTGAGACAAGAGTTTGCTCTAGAGTGTTGTTTTTCAAATATGGTCGACACATGTTTTAAGACAGGGAGTCTACCTCACCTGGAGCTCATCAAGCAGGCAAGGCTCGCCCTCTGGTGAGCTTCCTTCCCATCCCAGCACTAGGATTACAATCATGTGCCACCATGTCCGCTTTAAAAGAAAAATAAACATGGATTCCAGAAATTGAACTCAAGTGTTCCAAGTACGTTACCAACTGTGATATATCTCCCCCCACTAATATTGTTTTATATGTACATTTGATAAAATAATTTTGATATATGAATTTTATATAGTCTAGGGAACATGAGATTTTCAGTAAGAAAGCTCCAAAGATACAGAGTTGGAGCACCAGTGTTATATCTTCTCCAGCTCATCTGGATAGGGATGATGGACTGGCAGTGAGGCACGTGCATAATTTTCATAGATATCTATAAATGCAGAATTCGCCAAAGTGAGAGAAAGGAAAGAGGAGCAGGAGAATGACTCTGGAACAGAGAGGTACTGTGCAATCTCTGTCAAAATTGCCTTTCAAATGCTTCCTAACCACCCCCCACAAAAACTACAAATAAAAGGAGATATACTACCCTTAGAAAAGAATGCACCCCTATTACACACATACCTTACTTGGTGATAAAATATAGGCTTACCTGTAATAGTATAAAATATTAGGAAAATATATGCTGAATGTAGAGAATATATCTATAAAGGACTTATTAAATAAATTATAAGCAACAGATGAAAATATTTTTCTGATTTATTATATGCTTTCAAGAAAAAATATGTAGCAATACATAAAAATAACATTACTGACCAGAAAATAGAAGAGAAGTTAACACTTAAAACTACCCTCACTGAGAAGATTCACCTGAGACAATTAAAATGGACATCACCCGGTGATTTCTAGGCCGTGTCAGATGTAGCGACAGATGAATCTGCACAGATCCTGCCTGAGGTTACATGAAAAGCGTCAGTTACTACCCTTTAGAGTTCATTTTCTACTGGGATCACAAAATATAATTTTTAAGACTCTAAAATAAAATTCACTTTTATCTCTTTATTTTGAGTGAGCTTTTCCCTCTCCTCTGGTCCCATGAATGTAAAATGAAATTTTAAAAGATTTTTTAAAAAATCATTAAATAAATAAATCATATTAAAAAACAGGGAAGAAAGAGTCACTATATACAATGATACCATAAGTCAGAAGCAGACAGCAAAGATGAGAGAGTGACTTCTTATTTTGTAGAGGAGTGGGCAGACAGGGTTTCTCTGTGTAGCCCTTGGCTGTCCTAGAACTCGCTCTGTAGAACAGGCTCTCTTTGAACTCACAGAGATCTACCTACTTCCATCTGTTTACAAAGTTCTGGGATTAAAGGCGTGCACTACCAATGCCCAGTGGGAAAGTGACTTCTTAAGTGGATGGTCTCATGTTTAGATCTATATTGAGTCAAACTAAATGATGGAATGGTTTTTATCATGAAGAAACTGTGCAGAGTGGCTGGATATTAGAAGTACTATTGGATAAATACAGTTAATGGGTTCCAAAAATACCAAATAGTGTTACCTCAGCACCACCCATGCAAATTCAATGAATAAGTGAATATGTTCGAGATTGAATAAATGATAAATGATTTCATGGTTTTTGCCAGAGTATTATTTGTTTTTTATTTTAAACCAAAGAATACATGTTATAATTCAATAAGGAACTGAACACAGAATGATAATTAAAGGTAGAAGTAACTTTTAATCAAGAAAAAACCTGGACTATTGTCATGAATCACTGAGTTCAGAGGTTCACAGGCTGTCACTCTTGAACTTGTTCCCATAATTAACTCTTTTTTTTTTCAAGTTAGTTCTACATCTCTTTAATTGAACTTAGGTTATTTTGTTCATCAGACTCGGCTGTGGAATTATTGTTTAAGACATCACTAATGTATGATTTTTAGGTTTAAAATATGGTTGTCTACTTGCTTTAAAAAATTCTATTTGCTGCCCAGTGGTGATGACGCAAGTCTTTAAACCCAGCACTTGTGAGGCAGAGGCAGGTGGACCTCTGGGAGTTTGAGGTCAGCTTGGTTTACAAGAGCCAGATCCAGGACAGGCTTCAAAAACTACAGAGAAACCCTACCTCAAAAATAGAACAAATCGAAACAAAACAAAACTTTTATTTGCTATCAATAAAAATAAAAGCTCTAGGCTTTGAGGGGGAAGTCTGTGACATATCATAAGACTGATGATTATTTCCACCTGTCAGCTTGAGTGTACTACGCGAAACTCAATAGAAAAACAAATGAAGCCAATAAAAAGTACTTAATGATAGCATTAACAAACTCAACATGTGGTAAAGCACTGAAGATAAATATGCACAGTGTCACTTTCATGGGCTTCCAAATGCTTTTCATCAACAATGCAAGCCGGCTGAGAAATTATGATGCTGAGGACGACAGAACTCTAGTTAGTGAAGGTAATTACATTTTTACTGAGGCTGTTACCTTTACGGAATTGTGAAGAGAACTGAGCTGTGTGGAACTCTGCACATCCTGTTCCTAAGCCCACTACAACTAGGAATGTTCCGTATGTGCTCCTCTTTCATGACTCTGGTACCAAGTGACCCAAGTCCAATCGCCCATTGGCAGTACTGTCCTGTCAGCTTCCTGGCACCCTGTGCCTAAAGTACAGAATATACTTCCAGAAATTATGAGTTCTACAGAGAGTTGCAGAAATAGCAGTATTCTGAGGACTGAAATTATGAAGTAGATTATTTTTTTTTTAGTATTTTCATCATTATTATAGATTCCTTGAGGACATTAGAAGGATCAGCTGAACTACCTTCATGGTCACATGGGCAGGGCTTATCATATGCATTATATTACAAGTAAGGACTTGGGAATAAATAAGCATAGGGTCATTGCAAAGCAACTATGAGACCATCTCTGTTTAGAAAAGTTAACAGTGCTTGAAGAAAATTTGTTTTCTGATGAAAAGTTGCCCCATATTTCTTTTTTTTTTTTAATCTCCCTTTCTTGTTGGGGAATAAACCGTGAGTGACTCACACAAATGTTAGATGTGCCTGCACCTCTGAGCAACACACCAAATAACAGCAGTTTGCATTTGTTTGTTTGTTTGTTTGGGGTATGGTTATAATGCTAGAGTCTTGGAAGTAAAACCCTATCATGTTGTCTTATCAGGTACACTGGTGTAGGAGGTCCTTCTGCATTTGTGTCGCTTTCATTGGTTGAATAAAGAAACTGCCTTGGACTTTGGATAGGGCAGAACTTAGATAGGTGGGGAAGGCAGAACAGAATTCTGGGAGAAACAAAGTAGAGACAGGCAGATGCCATGGTTCTCCAGCCCTAGATGGATGTTGGTTAGACTCATGCTGGTTAGCCACAGTCAAGTGGTGATACACATTAATGGAGATGGGTTAATCTAATATGTAAGGGTTAGCCAATAAGAATTTAGAGCTTATGCGCCAGGCAGTAATCTAATTAATACAATTTCTGTGTGGTTATTTAGGGGGTTAAGCTAGCTGGGTGGCAGGACACGGCCTGCTCCCCCTACAACAATACACCTTCAGTCCTAGGATGGCAATTGGTAAACAAGGGCCTGTGATCAAATGCATGAAATGAATGTACCCTCAAACAAACCTAGAAGATCAAAGAACCAGGAGCGGAGCAGCGGCCAGTTGTTTCCTTCCTCTCTAGTTCCTTAGTCCAAAAAGGGCTGAGATCTTGTCTACACCCCACCTTATCACTTCCTGTCTCTACCTCCCAAGTGCTGGGATTAAAAGCACTGGCCACCATTGCCTGGCTTCTAAGGATTACTACTGTTAGCTCTGCCTACTGATCTCCAGGCAAGCTTTATTTGTCAGAACACAAAATATCACACAACAAAGGTTTTGGTACAAACATGTTGTACCAAAGGTTTCATAAGCATATTAATGAAACTGGGAAACCCACAGACTTGAAAACAAAAGGTATTTCAACCAAATATAAATAAATAAATAAATAAATAAATAAATAAATAAATAAATAAATNAATGAATGAATGAATGAATAAATAAATAAATAAATAAGTAACAAGAGCACTTACAGAGCTCTTGTAAAATATCTCTTTGAAAATTATCAGGAATGGTAGGATTTATAGATTGACTATTAATTATTTGATATAATAGCAAGGTTATAGAGAAGATTACAGGATATGTCTTTCCTGTAACACACACACATGCACACACAACAAACATCTTACAATCTTCTCTATAGCAGTATAAATAAAATCACTCATGCATATGCAATTATAGATGCATGGTCATGTTTTGTCTGCCATTGGTTCTTCCTTGGATCATATTCCTCAGGGATGGAATGATCTTTGTAAAAATCAAAGCTGATAATTTCAGTCTGCTCAATCCAAGAAACATGTTAGAGCTGGCCACAGCTTAGCAGCAGCCACAAGTCAACCACAAGCCCAGGGCTGGTCAATACTCCCCTGAATCCATCATCTATATTTAGAGCCACAGATCACCAACAGTGTTCACACCGAGCGAAGCATGCACTTCCTCTGCTTGGAATGTTCCTGGCATGTCTTTGCACTTCACTCTGTTTACACATCAGGGTTGACATCCAAGGCATGACCCGTGTGACACTGAAGCGTTGACACTTACACTAGGGCTGTAAACAAAGAAGCCAGCTGTGAACACTTCCTGGGAACCAGTGCTTTTCAAATAGAATAAAGACTAGACAACCTGAACAATAAAATCAGATCATTATTCCCTAAAAAGAAAGAAATGGAATGGGGTATAACTTTGTGACTGAGAAGGAAATCGGTGAACTGTTGTTTTTCATTACTTTCGTATTTCCTCTCACATATGAATGCAGCATTCATCTCTGAGTATTATGAATGTTCACCTAAGTATAAGTGCCCACATATGTGTAGATATGGATGCACATGAGTGGTAAATGTGTATGCAAAAGCCACAGGTTGACTTCTGGAGTGTCCCCTGCTCGTTCTGATCTTATTCATTGAGGTCAGAGTCTCTCATCTGAACCAAGAGTTCATTGATAAAGTAGGTTTACATAGGGATCTAGTCTTGCATATCTCCAGCTTTCCTGTCACTAGAATAACCGGTAAGCCATAATGCCCAACCCACACATCTGTGACAGCTTGGGAACTGAACACTTTTCGCCACAGTTGCTGCTTATACAGTAAACGCCATAACCAGTGAGCACTTCCAAGCCCTACACCAGGTTTATTATAGATTTTATCTTTTGCTTTTTTCTTTCATTAAAAAAAATTAGGCATGTGTATGTGTCTCTGTGTGTGAAGTGTACATATGTACATGCCTGTGGAGGCTAGGAAGGCATCAGATACCCAGTAGCTGGAGGTACAGAGGTTGCAAGCTGACCAATAAGGTGGCTAGGAGCCAAATGCAGGTTCATGTGTCCTCAACTGCTGAGTGGTCAGTACAGCACCATCTTTAGTTTTCCTGACTTCAATAACAGAATTGTTGTTTTTATTAAATTCATACTCAAAATGATTTTAATAACACATAAATCATGTGTAAGTAGAAATAATTTTTTGAAAAATGAAAAAATGCATTAATACAAGCCTTCAATTTGAACTGGAGAAATAGCCATCCTAACACTATTAGAACAAACCGATTTTTGCAATCCAATTTTATTTTGTTCCAAGCTCTAAGCTGAGTGTCAGTGGTAACTAGTGTTTAAGACAGATAAGTATCTTGGACCAGAGTAAAAATCAATATACCTATGCTGATGAAGCTATAGCTAAAGGGCCAAAATTCAATCCTACAAACTGCGGAATCTGGAAAACGCCCATCTATGATTTCTTTTCTTCTACTCTGGATTCAGGGCAGAAGAAGTACATGCTCAGTAAATGTTCCTTTTAAAGGAGGACCTTCTCCCTCCCACTGTTTCAGAGATCTACACGTCTGCTAAAAAACAGCCAAGAGCATTAAACTTTAATATTTAAGAGGGCAGAGTGGTATCCCCAAATGTGTAAATACATTACTTTGTGGACACTCTAAGCGACTGACCTTGCCTATGAAGGAGATGTTGCCAAAAGTCAATTATCATTAAGCGATTCCACAATGGCTTCACCGGATGCAGAAGCTAGTTTAAGAAACAATTTTAATGTGCAATTGAGCAGGCATGCAATGCAGACAGTTCCTCGGGAAGGTATATTTTATTTCCATTTGATAAGAAGGAGAAACTGTATTTTTGTTCTGCTTATAAACCAGATGGTATGCTGAGAGGAAACAGACAGAAGGGGGAACAAAAAGCAAGTACACATTCTCAAATTGCTCAATAGAATCTTTGAATTACTTCCTACTTAAGGCAACTTCACATTTGTGGCACTTTTAAAAATTTATAAAATGCCTGAAGAAACATTATGTGAACAATGACACGTGTTGGGCTGTAGACTAACAGTGAAATTATCACTTGCCCCGGGTTTGTGGAGAAGCATGAAAGGGAGCGTAGGTGGCTTCAGCCACTACAACGCATAATTACCACCTCTCCTGACCTGAGACCTTGAAGCAGGTAATTGCATCTACCAAATGATTTTAATGTGCCTCATGAAGGTAAACAAAAATGCTTTACCAACTAGGCAGGACATTTGCAGAAAATGGTAAACTAATCCACTTTGGGATGGTAGGGGTTATAAAACATGGCATGTATATTTGAGTGTTCAGCATCAATCTCTGTTGCTTTCAATACCGGTAAAGCTGGGAACATTAAGCAGTGCTGTTTCGGGGAATAAGTTAGTCATGCATATGCCCAGGTTTTATCAGCTACAATTTTTGTTCATTCATCTTCTATTACTAGGATTGGTGAGATTACATCATGTGACACATAACTTTATAGTTGATTCTAAAGTCATACTAATCAGTATTTAGCCATAAGTCTTATACTTTCTTTTAAAATGTAAGCTTGTAAACAATGTGCACAGTGAAAGCCTTCCATGGTTGGACAATTATTTTCTGCCAGATGTCTTCCAAATGACTTTTACTGCTAATAGACACAAAATATCAAAAGCTTAAAAGTGTACTGAAGTGAAATTTGAAAATAAATAGTGTATGGTAATTAATTCACTCTTTGGCTGGCATTATTCTTGGTATAACAAAACATAGTAAGAATATCTCAATGGCAGAAAATTATATTATCCCTTTAAAATTACAATGATTTCATATATATAAATCAAAAATTATATATATATATACACACACAGAGACAAACAGAAATGTAAAGCAAAAGAAACAGAGAGAGATAAACAGAGAGAGAGAAAGAAATTTTGAAGGTTTATATTTTTAAGGGTTTTTTGGTGATTTAACATACTTAGCACATGGTGTATAAAAAATAACTATTTGAAAATAAATAACAATTAGTCAATATACTGTCTTTCCTGATTAAAGAGGATGTTTTGTGTACCTAGAACTCAACTCTGTGTAAATACCATTACTCATGGCAAGTACAGTTTGACAGAATATGAAAGGAATTTTCATCTTGAACTCTCAAAGGGATCATTCCTGTGAATTACAAAGAATTTTTAAGCTTCTGAGATTTCTGCTAAAAAAAATCAGCTAGTAGCATGGTTTGTGTGGGTTGTACTGTAGTTTACTGCTTTGTGGTCTCTGCTTGAGGCCAAAGGTGAGGTCCATTAATGACTTGGGGAGCTGCAGTTTGGAGAAAAGGAAATGGATCTTGAAAAGAGATGGGAGAGGGAGGAGAAATCACTTTATGATTTTTCTAAATTATGCGCTGATTTTGCTATTCAGGGAATGATTAAAATGACTACATGAGCTTTCCCTCTTTTCCAAATGTCAGGAGTTAATACTGACCTTAAGCTGACCTTGGTCGGTAGCCATGTTTCTCTCAGGTATAATACATACATGAGAAAATCTAGGCTATAGTTCATTTCCCCTAAATATCTAGATCAGAGTAACTTTGGAAAGATACTAATTGTAACAAACATTGGCAATAGTTTATTATGGGTTCAAGATGGTCTGAAATTCCTTTATTTTGAAGAAAAAGACAACTGATTGGGCCTGATATCATTCAAATTCATCATGAATACACAAATTAAATGTTTCTCAAATAAGGAACCAGATTAAAGGGCCCATATAATTCCTAAATGTCAAGACGTTTCTAAGTCGTCAATAGCTATGACTGGGAGATATTCTTATGTGGCTGCCTCCCTTAAACGAGGCTATTCTTGTAGTGATTTCCAGTCATATTTTCCCTTTTGTTGGTTCAATACACTCTGAACACACACATCAATTCGGAACAAATCAATGTTCATTAACACGGCGTTTTCACCCACTTAATACAGCATGATGGCCCTCAGAACATTCACTTGTAACCTTCGCAACTCACTCACCAATAATGATTGTCAAGTAGTTTTGAGGTTAAACGGTTTCATAAAAATTCGTTGTGCAGCTGCTTATTCCTAATGGCCTGTTCTGATGAAAATAGAATTAAGAAAGCACAATAGATACGTAAAAGGAAGGTCAGACAAAGTCAAGAAGAAGACTACTGGAATAGCATACTGCTATCAACTATTATAATTTTATTAGAATTTATGAAGATTAATTATTAAAAGAGTAATTTCTATAAAAAATGTGTTGTTGCTATGTTCAGCAAAATAAACTCTCAGCTATCATTAGTGTTAGCATGAGATATTAATTTTGGAAAGTTCATCATGTTTTTCCCTTTGCAGTAACTTATCTGACTAGCTGAGACTGTGAGGTCAGCCTGCCTTCCCTGCAGAAAGTTGCTATAGTATCCTAAGAACAGTTTCTCACAAAACCTGGAAGAAGAGGTCACAGATCTACAGAGTATCTACAAACTAACTTTGAAGCTGAGCCATGGGCCAACATGAACTAGAGGAAAACCTTCTCTGAAGCTTGGATTTGCCAGATGTAAGGAGATGCCGACCAACACATTAGTGGACTCTAATACTCACTGCCACAGCAGTGACTCAAAGCATTTGTTCAACTATGTTCATAGCAGAATTATTTGTAATAGCCAGAACCTGGAAACAGCCTAGATGCCCCTCAATGGAAGAATGGATAAAGA